>PVJH01004686.1:0-122073 GCA_004026705.1 Nesogale talazaci
CATGTGGAAGCTGGAAGACCAGAGAAGAATTGATACTACGCATGATAGCATTGGTGAAAAATATCAACAAAACATAGACTGCCATAACCAAAAAAACAACAAGAAACAAACCCCAAACCCCACAGTCTCTGCCACTGAGTCAATGCTGAGCCTCAAGAACAAGGTGGAACTGCCCCCACCAGTTTCAGAGATTTTAACTTGGTGTAGGAGTAGAAAACCTCATCTTTTTTCTGAGGGTCAGCTCGTGGTCTTGAACTGCTGACTTTGTGGGTCATAACCAGCACAAGGCGTTCCCACTACACGCTTTACCATAGAGGATAGCAAGGCCTTTCAACATTTTATCAGGAAAGACCCATCCCTAGAAAAGATCATGACATTTGGTAAAGTAGAAGGTCAGTAAAAAAGAGAAAGACAGAGAGAGAGAGACCCTCAGTGAGATGGATTCACGCCATGGGCTGCAACAGTGGCTGGAATACACGATGGTGAGGCCAGTGCAGGGCCCGGCAGGGCTGCGGTCTGCTGTATATCAGGCCACCATCAGTCAGAAAGAACATCAGCAGCAGCAGCACACTTTAGTCCACAGCCTGGTTATTAAGAGTTGATTTTCCAGGAGGGGATTTCCTGGCTTTTCTTCTGGGGCACTTCTGGGGGGATGGAATTGTCAACCGTTCAGTTGGCAGCTCAGCACATGACCTGGTTACCCCAGAGTCGATAGTCAGGGGTGAGGAGTCTTCCATGGGTGGCTAGCTTTCAGTACAAAGGAGAGATGTTGAATCTTGAATGGAGAATCGACAGTCTGTGGTGGCTTGGTGGAAATGTTGACGTCATACATTGAAAATCCAATTGTACTACGCATCTGATGCTCTCTGAAGAGTTTCAGAACTTTTGTGTTCTCTGAGAAAGCAGCGACTGAAACTCTTCGGGGCCCTGATTTTGCACATTAGTAATCTCAGATTTTCTTTGCCTGCCACATCCCACCACTAAGTTATTTTTAGCTTACTCCAACCAAAAGGCCCAATTTCTTTCCACACCTTTTGCTTGCCCTGTGGATCATTTTTGTTTCTTTGTCTATCCTGCTGATTAGCGAGTCACTTCATCCATTAAGCTGATGTGGATGCATCATTAAGTAGCAGAAGAGAACAGTCAATAGTTGGTGATATTACAGCCTCCTCAGCATGAACAGAAGACAGATGGCCTTGGCATCATGAGACTAGTCCTAGCCTTCTGACTCATTCTTTGCATGCCTTTGGTGAGTTGTAGCGTCCAGCTACATTTCCATCTACCATTCTGTGCAGAAAACCTCCCCACCTCCCCTCGCCCTAAAGCAAGAGAGCTTCATGCTATAACTGGTGTGACGCTGAATCTGGACCTGTTTCACCCCCCAATCTGGATTACCCTCAGAATGCAGCACAGTACTGGGCCCTCACAGCAGGCTTCCAAAGCCTGAGAAGAGGGTGGGTAAACCCTTGCTTCACTCAGTATTTCCATTCAGGGCCCATTCCCTTTCTTGCAATCCTATTAACTTCCTTGGGGACCCCCAAAAGTTAATTCACAATGGTGTTAGTCTGGGTAGACTAGAGAAACCCATTCATGAGCATGCACATGTATATAAGAGAGATCTGTATACAAAGGGTAATTGGACATTAAAAAAAATCCCAACCCAGTCCAGTCCAAGGTCATCAGTCCGATATTAGTCCCTATGTCCAATACCAGTCTATAAAGTCCTCTTCAGACTCAAGAAACACATGCAATGATGCCAAATGCAGCATGATCACAAGCCAGGGGGTAGAAAATCTTTGGATCCAGGCGTGTTGCATGAGCAGGAGTCGCCACACGGCTTCTCTAGGTCCAGGTTTCTGACTGCATCAGGGTATGTCCATGTGACTTCTCCTAAGGGATGTCTCACAGGGAGCCACCCTTGTCAGTTGAGTCTCTCAGGGAGTGAGCATTGTCAGTAGAAAGTCTACAAGGAAGTGAGAGAGTCTCAGCCTCCAAGGAGGAAATACCTCCAGAATTCCCAGAATCCTTCCAGATTCTGACCACACTGAAGTCTCATTGGTGATTGACAGAGTAGACTCCATCTCTTCACTCTTGATCCGCAAATGGACACCAGAATAGGTGACAACCACAACAGTAGTCTTTGCTTGCCCAATTGAAATGACCACTGATGGGGTTTACCCCTAATAAAATCATATTTCCTAATTTCACTAGGCCAGATTAGTGGGGTCTCCAGTCCTGTGGCTTGGAAGTGTCCTGGACTGCCAACCCAATGTCAGCAGCTTGAACCTGCTATGTCTACCTCCTTGGAAGGATGCAGCTTTCTCCTCCTGTGAAGACTGAGTCAAGGGAGCCAATGTGGGAGGCAACTCGTGCCTGTCCTGTAGGAAAACCTATGAGTCGGAATCAACCCGAGGTCAGTTAGACTTTTTTGTGGCTTATATTTCCGGAAATGTCACATTAGGAGGACATGTTCTTAGGCTAGAGTCTCATAGGGTTATTGTTAGGTGGCTACATCATGATCAGCAAACCCCTGCCTTCCTCTGAGGGTCAGTTTTTGGTCAAAAACTGTTCAGGAGTGATGGTCTGGTACTCAGATCATTTGGGCAGCTGGACTAATTGGGGGTCAGATTCTGAGCTCAGCAGAAAAATGTTCAATTATCACATATCCTGGACCAAGAAAGTGAAAGAAACCCTAATCTCACATTTTCTGAAAATATCCAGTCATGTGTACTCATTATGATTATTATTTTAAGAAGGGTGGAGCTTCCAGGGCCACTATAGAATGTGAATGCTTAGGGCTTCTAATTAATTCATTCAATCCTTCCATCATCGGAAGTGGACACAATTAGTCTCCCCATTTTACTTACGTAAACGCTGACACTCAGACAGGTTTGACAACCAGCACTCGGAGTTCAATCCTGGGAATCAATCAACTCTTGAGCAGTCCATCTCTCCCGCGTGTAGGGGTGCATGGAGGAGAGGACACTTCGCCAGTAGAAATCCCATCTTTCCAGTGGAACCGCTCTGTTGCCGCCACTCTGCTGCCCTCAAGTGGCCACTGTCTGCATTGTTTCTCCTAAGACTGTGGAGCCACCCCCATGGAAGGCAAGACCCGTTTGGCTGGGGACACATCAGCTAGTGTTCGGATATACTTACAAACTCATTTGCTGACAAGTAGGCCTTGACTCCCGGAGATCCCTTTTGGTCAGAGGAGAACTTGCTCTAAGGGGTTTTCAATGGCTGAGTTTTTCTAAGGACATGTTCAGGCCTTTCTTTCGTGGTGCCTCTTGGTACACTTGAACCTCAAGCCTTATATTAGCAGTAGCGTGCATTGATCATCGGTGCCACCCATTAGTTCCTAGATACACACACACAGACGCTGCCACAAAGGTAACAAGCAAGAAAGTATTTCTTCTGCTGCCTTTGAAGTCAGTTCTTAGGAAGTCAGTCATTTTACGTCTTTGCCATTTTGTTGTTTGAGGAAGAGCAGTTATAGGAGATGTTGAGGAAAGTTTTGCATGCTCCTCTGTGTGAATTGATAGGTTATATTCCAGCGGCAGCAACTCCCTGTCCTGTCATTGTCACCGTCTGTGTCAGTCTGTGTTCTCTGGAGAAGCAAGTCTAGGGATGTCTATGTAGGTAGGTAGGTAGAAAGAGACTTATACCAAGCAATGACTCACACAGTTCTAGATGTGGATCTTTTCATTGTGGGTCCCATGTAAGCCTGGGGGTCAGAGGTAAGGAAGCTGTGGAGTCTGCTGCCACTGTGGAGTCTGACACACAGGAAGAAGAAAGCAGAAGCGGAAGTGAGAAGACCGCAGGCTGGTGGATATTGGACATGATGAATCTGAGGTTGAAAGGTTGCTGATGGTGCCTGAAATGGTGATGGATACAATAGGAGGTTGACAAACCAGATAACAGGTTCAGATTCAGTGCTACAGGGATGCTAGCACACTGTCAGGTCATGCATGCAAAGCAAGCATTGGCCACAGCTGAAGGAAACCTCGCTCCATTGTAGCAAGACTGTGACCAGCTTCAGGTGGTGGCCCTCCACTGTATTCTCCTCATAGCTGTTTGACTTCTTGCCAGATGATCCCATGCCATCGTGGCATTCCCCAACCTCTGCTAGATCATATTGTAAAAAAAATCTTGTCCCACCCACGTGGATATAACATCCCCTACCTACTGTATAGGCCAATGGCTATAAATTTAGAATTCAAAGTTCATTTGCATCTGTCACTTCCCTCTCTTCATTAGCACGCAGCTGATTGGTGTGCCTGCAGTGTCCCAAGCTGATTTTTCAAGAGTGTTACTCAACTATAGTGAATGGCCCCACATGACTTCCCTGTTGCGATTTAAATCCAGAGGTATAGCACAGATACCTTTAATCTCTTTGAAATAGGCCACACATTCTGCACATGAAAGGAAAGGTAAGGTACTAGGTGTCATAGGAAGGAACTTTTGTGTTGTAGTAGGTGATGTTTTCCACTGCTAATCAGAAGGTCAGCAGTTTGAACCTGCCAGCTGCTGCTTGGAAGGTTGAGGTTTGTCTGCTGCAGTAAAGATTTATGGCTTCTGAGACCCTCAAGAGGGGGGCTGTTCTGTCCTGTAGTCAGAACCATGAGTTGAAACTGACTTGCTGACCGTGCGTTTGGCTTTAAGATATCTGCGGGGACACTAGGAGCCTCTGCACGGCCAGGGCTCCTGTAAAAAATGACAAGATATGCTAAATCAATAGAGGACCATGGAAAAGAGATGAGTCACCTTCAACTGTATTGAAAGATAGATGATAAGAAAATGTATCATCTATAATTTACTTCCTGTGCCTAGTCCTCTAGTGATTTTTCCCTACTAATAGGCTCCCCGCCGGCAAATAGTCATCCATTGTTATTACTATTCAATAATTACGCTTCAGCTTTTATGTTGAAAATACTCTCTGAAAGCACGCACTGTCATTGAGCCTATCCCCACTGATAGTGGCCCCACACACCCCAGGATTCCCTGGAGGTCTTTCCTCTTAAAAGAGAGGCACCTCATATCTGTGATCAATAGTGTCATCTGACAGCTGCTAGAGGGAGGTGGGCAACAAAGAAAATCAAGAACCTCAACATTTTGAAAGCGTGGGGAGGGAAGGGAGGTAAATCCTCAATGTCTAGGGTTTAGATGAAGGTGGAATAACCAGAAAAGTGAGTTCATGAACAGTGTCAGGTAATAATCAAGAAGGCATGCTCGTCCTAGAGACTTACCATGTAATGACAGATTCATATTAAAACCTCCTGAAAGTTCCTATTATTCCAAGCAAAGTTTATTCTCTGGCCACATGCAGGATCCTGAAGTTACAGAAGAGCATGGCTGAACCTCTTTTTAGACCTTGCCCTCTTAGGAGAAGCATAACTCAAGGCTGATATTTAAAAGCTCAGATTATGTAACTCCCTGAAAACCTCGAGCCCACCTTTGTGATAAATAAATCGCAATCAATATTAGAAACACTCCCCCCTCTTCCGTTGTTTCCTTGGAAAGGTAGACATTGAAGCAGAGATGGATGTGCAGGAAATTTAGTGGGTCCTCTCAGGAGCAGCTTTGTGTGCGTTGGGGAGAAGAGGGTGAAGAAAGCAGGATTGTGCAAAGAGATTCGTTAAACTATGATGCACGCATGACCAGGTTCGATTGAGTGGGAAAGGCCCTTCAGAGTTGTTCTGAATTGAATCAGAAAGACCCAGGCTTTGCACCCCGACATCAGGATGAATCAAAGCTGACCTTGGGAGAGGCCCCTTCAGCTGGACACAGCTCCTAGGAGGGGCAGAAATGTGAGTCTTAACTCACCAGCAAGGAGGCAACAGATGGCCCATATTAAGGACTGAACTGGGTACCTGAGCATCTCCTACTGTCAACGATCAGTCTCCTGTCCCTCTGCCTCGGGAAAGGAGGCAATCTCCTTCAGCAGTTCTCAAGTTGTGGACCACTACCCTTTGGGGTTTCAAACAACCCTTTCACAGGGGTCTCCCAATTCATAAAAGTAGCAAAATTACAGTTATGAAGCAGCGATGAAAATAATTCTATGGTTGGGTGGGGTCACCACACCAAGAGCTGTATTAAAGGGAGGTTGAGGACCACTGCTCTCATGGAAGACACTTACATCTATCTTTATTTCCATGACATCATCTGAAATATCAGTCCCTTGTGTTACACCGCACTCTGCAAGATGAGTCAGAGCCAGGGCTGAGGGCACCACATCCTAATCCAGTTAGCGAACTAGATGGAGACGCAAGCCCAGCCCACTTTGTCGGCTCACCTTGGCCTAGCATGACATCCTAATGGATTCCCTTTGAGCGAATACCCCAGAGGAGGTGTTTTCAAGGAACCAGTAGTTTGCAACTGCACCAGGCCACTTTACCTTCTTTGGTCACTCTTCCACCATAACTCTGCCCCAGATTCAACGCTGGAATGAAGACTGGTCTCAGGAAGACTGCAGACTCACCCCTCATGCAGCTGTAACTCGGAATGTTCTACAGAACTCATTGCAGAGGCAGATAGCTAGGAAGAGTCAGTGCTTCTCATCTGGCATGGTGCTAGTATCTGAGAGATGCAATAAAGGATAACAGTTCTTCCTGCTTTCCTCACCCCCTGCCACCAACCCCAGGGCTATAGAGGGCATGAGAAATCAACCGAGGAGCCAATTCTCCAATCTTGGAGAGTTTATGCATGTATGCATGTATATTCACACACACATATATATGCATGTATATTCACACACACATATATATATGCATAAACCGTCTAATATACATAAACTATACACACATAAATGCAATATATGTACATGTGTGCATAATCCTATACACACATGCATACATGCATGAATATCTGTGTATTCATGTATAGAGTTGTGTACCTATGTGTGTTTTATCTATTCTTCAACTCACTATACAGCTCCTGCTGCCACACACACAGCAGCAGCTCACAGAAATACAGCTCTATCTTCACTTCCCACTTTACCTCTTCCCCTTTCTGAATTCTGTGCTGCTTATCAGTCTGCTGGTGTGGCAGTCATAAATCTGGTGTCAATTTCAGAATTGAGAGTGTAGGGTGAAGTCTATCCTGTCAATATGAAGATAGTCTATGAGACCTCTGTGTGGGCATGGCTTTCTCCTGAGAATTCTTGGAAATCTAGTCGAATTTCCCTCTTGGAGATGAGAGAATCATGGATCAATCCCCTGGAGATGCCTTACTGACAAGACACAAGGCTGACTCCCTGTGAGACATCCCAGAGGAGAAGTCACATGGGCTTACCCTGGTAGATCCAGACCTTTGAAACTAGAAAAGCCACACAGAGACTTCTGGCAGTGCTGAGATGCTTGAGAAGCCACAGAGAAGCCCCTACCACCTCTGAAATGCTTCTACCACCACTGAATATACAAGACTCTCACCCACTCCCCTGTGGTTGTCCTGGTGTGATTGTACATGCTTTGTGAGTCTGAAGAGGACTTATGTATTAGTGTCAAACAGATGGGCTAACATCGGACTTACGACCTTGAACTGGACTGGGTTGGAATGTTTCCTCAATGTTCAATTACTCTTGTATGTAAATCTCTTTCTTATACACATGTGAGTTTATGAATTTGTTTCTCTAGTCTATCCAGACTAACACAGCTGGATAGCCTCCATATCTGATTCACTGGCAGAAATTGGATTGATGATCGCCTCCAAGAAGCTCCAGTCATCATATGAACAATAAACCAATGGACAAACTTGACAATTGTGTTTGTACAGAAGAAAAATGTGTGAACTAGTTAGTAGAATCTTCAGAGCCCAGGCCTTTGCAAGCTCTGCATTGGGGAAGCTCCCCCATCCTATTACTTGGACCCTACATCGGATCTCCCTAAAATGACAACAGTAGAAAAGGTACTTGTCCACTGGTCACTCACTCACAAAAAGCTGAGAGGAATGCCTTCTCTTATGTTTTGAAATTTGTTTAGAATACATTAGTGGCAAGAAAGGAAACAAAACCTTCGCCCTTTTACCACTCCAGACGTAATAGCATCACCACTCCTTTCTTCAACAGACATCCTGGAGGAGTCAGGACTATTGGCTTCTTGCTTCCAGTTCAGACTTTGCCGAGTGAGACAGAAAATCTTTACTGACTTTAAAAAAGTCAGTTATTTATAGCAAACAATTAGAAGTTCTCTAGCGTGGTCCTATGGTCAGCTGTCCACACTCTCCAAATCACCTTTACAATTTACACAATTTACAGACATCGGCAAGTCTGACACCGGCAGAGAAAGCCTTTCTCCCTGTCACAGCAGAGGAGAAGGCATACACGCAGACTTTGGGGCGACCCTGGAGAAAACTCCCAGGATTGAGGGCCATGTGGAAGGATTCAATACTGACACTTCCTCCCTGGAAGGAACTTCAAGATCCCTCAAAGACAGTATAAAGAAGTACTACAGAGAGGCAGGTTAAGATTTTGAAAGCAGACAATGGAGCCTGGGAGATGAGTCTTTTCTGCCCTTGTTCACCACAAATAGGCTCCCTCCATCTTTTTCATATATCAACTTCCAGATGATACCGTTTCAAATGTTCTCCAAGTCCCGCATAAATCCCACTGGCCCAGGCAGCCCTCCTTTCCTGCCACCCCTGTGCTCTACAGTGGTACACTGTGACAGTGTGTAGCTTCAAAGCCGGGCATCCGTTGTGTGCATCTGTCTCCTCACCCTCTTGACACCTCTTGCTTCACAAACACTCTGATGGTGCAGTCACATCCTACTGTCTGGCCCCGCTGCTGTGTCTGCCTAATGCTCCTGGGGCTTCTCTGCCCTCGCCCTCTTCTTCATGCTGTGGCTTTTGTTCGTACTCAAAGGGAGCAAAAGTTGGTGCCCCAACTCTCCTACTGGCTCCATGGGCCACCCAGGGTACTTGGCCTTGTTCTGACTGCCTGGCTCCCAAGAATGATGCCCTGTGTGTAAGGGAGACCGCAGAGGAGTGAAGGTGGAGATCGGGACTGAGCATGTCCAAAGTCTGACACGGTCTTTGGACTACTTTTCCCAGAACTCTGTGGAAGTACCTGGGAACCTCTTAATTATTTGAACTGTTTGTTTGTTTTACCATTTCATCTCTTAAAAGACTGAGTATGCATGTGGGAAATAAGAAACTATGGAGATTTGGACATGCTGGCTAGCGAGGATTTTTCTTCCTCCTTAAGAGTTTCTTTGAAAAGTTATTTGTGAGACCCCATGACTTCCAAAAGTAAATCTTTCTCTTGGTAAGACAAGAATCTGAATTCCAGTAACAAGGAATGATGCAGACAGAAACAAGGGGTTCCAAAAGACTCAGCACCTTTGGAGGATTTAATTCTCAAAGTCCCAGTCATGATTCCTGCCTCTCCTGCCATTTCTCAATGGACTAAGTACACATTGAGAAATAAGCATTTCCCACATCCATTCTTTTCAACTTTACCTGAAACTGGTTTTGTGATAGATAATGCATGGCCTTCCACCAAATCTCTACGTAGTATTAAAACCCCACTATTTTCTTGTAAGGGTGATACTTCCTCAATTTTCTCCATTCTATCATTCTCCCCTTTGATTTCTCACAATCCTTGCCTCATTTAAAATTTAACGCACGTGGAATGTCTTCCGGACACCCTCCTTGGCTGCATAATTTTGGTCAGTCCTATGAACTCTATGTTTGGTGCAGGCAGAAACATTTTTGAGTGCTTGCGTAACTCTTAGAGTTATGGGACAGCAACATACCAAAAAGCCAAAGCCAGTATCAAGGCCATTGTAGCTATTAGCATCCCTGCAGTTTCATGGGATGTGTGTGTGTCTATATTCTTCCTACACATTTACACCCAGGCCTTTCTTCTGTGAAACTACTGGATGAGTAAAAACTACCAACCTTCGGATTGGCAGTTGAGTATAAACTACTCCCACCATCCAAGGATTTTTGACTGCCACACAAAGGAGACTAAATGGTAATTGAAATGAATTCATTTCCAAAAGATCACTATAGAATCTTGGTCTAGAAAAGGATCCTAGAAAACATAGAGTTCTATCTTGAATCTAGCACTATCCCGGAAAAAAAAAAGTCATTCTGCTTTGTGAATGGAAATCCCAATGATGAAGACAGGAGTATTTATCAGAAAGACCTTCTGTTACAATCTTCCTACTAGTCCTATTGGTACATAAAGAACAAGACAAAACCTAATTTAATCTTCATCATAACATAGTTAAATATTTAAAGATCGCAGTTGAACAATTCTGAAGTGCTTACTTCCCTGAGCTACATGTGCAGATTTAACTGACTCTTCGTGCTTTTGTTTGTTTTGTACTTGGTATGTTAGTATATCACAAAAGCAGTATCAACCCTCAACTCTCAGTGATCCCCATGCTTTCTCCTCTGACAGGGACTTTGAGACTAGTATTCATATCACCCTCCTCTAGATGAACATTACAATATTATTTTCCAGCTCTAAGTAAAAAATACTCCAATTTTGAATAAATCTATGTAAAAAAGCTGCAATCTCTTGATGCAAACAGAAAATAAATACATGTTGGGTGGCATTCATTTTTCCTGCCACAGATCTATTCACATGGCTGGGTCATGTGGCATGCACCGTGTTCATCACCATACTTTCATATTCCTGACAGCAAAGAGCTTGAGGGTTGACACTTAGAAGTGAGTATGTTAGACTGCTTTGTCTAAAGAAATGAATCCAGTGGCATTCATCCCTAGATAAGCATTTTATAGCAAGAAGTAATTATATATCAAGAAGGCATTCCAGCCCAGTCCACCAAATCCTATGCTAGCCCACCATCCCTCTTCAGGCTCGCTCACGTAGCTGCATCTCAGTGGCACTCAGCATAACATTCTCCAAATCCATCCGTTTCATTGCTATGCTTTAGAGAAGCATATTATTCTATCATGTATATTTGCCAAAGTTTATTTGGCAAAAAAAAATCAGTCTTTTTTTATAATTCTGAAAATGGTGATTCAATTTTGCCAGCCCCAATTGTTGAATTGCCTGAATTGTACACTTCTCTGTCCCTTTGCTGTGCTGGGCAGCTTGAGTGTTGCTGTGAGGCTGGACGCTCTGTCACTAGCATTTCAAAGGCCAGAATGGCCATGCAAAGGCAACAGGTCTCAATGGGGCTTCTAAATTAGAACAAACTAGACTAAGAAAAGACAGTGAAAAAGGAATAGGCTATCCACCTCTGAAGAATTACCAATGGGAAATCTTAAGGATAGCTCTGAAACAGATACAGAAGACTTCTTGAGTAGAAGCAGAGGATGGTCAGAGAGAGTGCCAGAAAATGAGCCCCTCAGGTTGGAAGGCATTCAAAATATGCCTGAGGGGAGCTGAGCCCCAGTGGTGTAGTGGTTGAGTGGGGGACTGTGGCCCACTGGCTTGGCAGTAAAAACCCAGCAGCAGCTCTCCAAGAGCAAGGCTGGGCAACTCCCACGACCACCAGAGGGCAGTGATGCCCCCCATAAATATATGCCTGAGAAAGAGCTGACTTCTGAAAGGAGAGTCAGCCAGAGTGATATGAATAGAGCGGATCTGTTGGCATGTTCCCGTTATGTTTTAATTTCAGTGGGCTGTGCAGTGATGTTGCCCTTTCCTTTCTTATTTTCTAGACTTGTTTCTTCTTGGTCTTTGTTCAGTTTGCCACTGATTTGTCCATTTTTTCACAGATCCTACTTCTTGCCTTGATTCCTTCTGTTGTTTTCTGATTAAATCATTTCTACTTGAATCTTTATTCTCGCTTTTCTACTGGCAACTCATTTACTAGTTGCTCTTGTTCTAATTGTTGGAGATGGTGGTTATGGTGTTGATTTTGCTTCCCTGCTATTAATTTGATATCTCTGCTTACTGCTATAAATTTCCCTCTAAATACTGCTTTTGCCATATCACCTAAGTTTCCCCTTCATCCTTCTAAGGCAACACTCACATGCTCATATTTGATAGCCATGTCTGATGTGCCTTTATCAAAGGCGTGGTTTTAAATATTAAAGTGGATAGAAGCAACAACAGAGCTCTCAGTTGTATCAAGAAAATCTATTCACTGGGCTTCTATGAGCCATGACTCCAGCTTCCTGAGTAAAGCAACAGAACTGATACAAATCTATCACACTTACTGTATATTTATCTTTGTCCCACCTAAGACCATAAAGTTATTTGTCAGATATTTGCTTGAAACCTAGGTATAGTCAGTGGTATTCTCGTTCAACTTCCTTTAAGACAAGAATTTCTCTTTGGAGATTAAAGATAACTTCACTCAGAAGTGATCCTCATTTCTACAACCCTCAGATAAATAACATACATCCAGAACCGCATCTCCTAAAAGGCCAATCTACCAGTGGCCAATCTACCACATGATCAATGTCTGCTAAGTGTAAAGGACCCTGTTCAATGATGGGAAGATGGTGCCCTTTAAAATTATATTTGCTTTAACCTCATTCAATGAATACTCATTTCTAACTTGGAGCTGTGGCAAGTAAGGCTAACCACTGGTAAATAATTACCCCCAACCTTTCTCTTCAATAACAAATGCTTTCACATTATGCATGTGGTCATCAGAGCTGGCCACATATTTGGTGAGGCTCAGAGTATAATTAAGATGCAGAGATATCTTTGAAAACACAGGATAAACTTGAGAGCTTATTAAGTAATTAAAATAAGAATTTGTTTTCACTTTCTTCCACAAGTTCTTCCTCAACCTGGGACTGTGTGTTTTGCTTGCTTTTTTAAAAAAATTATTATATCAGCGATTTGAGTCCACTAGCTGTTCCCCAAGAGAAAGATGTGGCAGTCAGCTTTCATAAAGATTATAGTCCTGCAGACCTGGTGGGTGTGCTATAGGGTTTTTAATGAGTAAAAATTAATTCTCCAGCAGTGGGCAAATAAAAAGTTTTAAATTATTAGCGTGAATTTTACAAGTCATCTTTTCATTTTGCAATGCTAGCTTTAAGTGCAAATATAAGCACATGTGATTCACATGAAACATAAAATTGATACAATCTGTATTCTGCAGCTCATTCATGTGGCTGTGCTTCAGTCTCACCAGAAGAGTGGAAACAACACAAAACTAAGCTAGTTCTTTTTGAATTTCATGTCTTTGTGCACACATATTCTCCCTCAAGTCTGTACCTGTGGCTTCCAAAGGTGTGAGGGACTGAAAGGGCAGTTGAAACTTCCCCTTTTCTTCTGCTACCATTTTTTTCAGAATAGAATGTTGGCCGATATGGGGAAGGAACCTGCATAAGAAAACAGTGTGTGTTCCTTGGTTATCAGCATTCCTTACACTGGTGTAGCCCCTTTTCTTTGCTCAAAGGCTGTCATTTGAGATTGACTTCCTCAGTCATAGACACAGCCTACTTCCCCTTGACTCCCTTTCTCTTTCTAAACTCTGTGCATTGTGGATCTACGAGAATTGCTTCTGCCTTCGCACCATGAAACTAGATATAAATGGGTCATAAGGAAAAACAAGCAATCATGAGACATATTGTGCATATTTCCTCTGATTGCATGCTCCTGTGTCCCATTGACCTTCGTCGGTACAGCATAAGTTCAAAGACAAAAGATATTAAATTTTAGTATAAAATTTTTTTTATTATTATTATTACTTTAAAATAAATGCTCAATATTTTCCCAAATCAAAACTAAAGGTCTCCCCCCTATTGTCATTGATACCACTCCAGTGCTGTATCTGGCAGGAAAAAAGCAGTCACCTACCCCCCAACAACAAAAAGAACAAGAGAGGTGAAACGTTGGGGAAAGCTTTTAAACATGTAATTCATTTCTTCATATCAAATTAGTTGGGGTTAAACCAAGAACAGATTCCTTCTGGGGAGAAGCCCAATGCAACTGTGTAGGTTGTACCCATGAAGTCAACTCTATCAGCAATATCGTCCCTGCTGTTTAGACCCTGTCTATCATGGGTATGACATCTCCTTTACCCACTACCCTGTAGTCTCACTGGCTATTTCTCTTCTTTAAGGAAAATTCCAACCAACTTCACCGTCACTTTCTTTGGACCCACTCTACTCTCTTCCTAGAAAGTCTTTTCCCACGCTGTCCATATGCCTGCCCCCCTTCATCACTCTTCCTCACGCATCAGTCCCACTGGCTTTTCTGGAATGCCAGTTCCAGGGCCCCTCCAACTCTAGATTATAGAACTCTTGTCTTCATGCCATGTACTGGAATGCCTGTACGCCTTAGCTAATGCACTGACTTACTCCGCTGCAGGTTCCAAAGGAGCCGTGACCACGCTGACTTCTCCACAGTGTGGCCTAATTCTTGAAATTTTATTGTCATATGATTGATTTTTTTAAGTCTCCATCAGATACTTTGGACTCATGGCAACCTCCTGTGGGTCACAAGAGAATCGAGTGTCACAGGGCTTCAATATAGGATATTTTAGAAGTAGATCGCCAGGCCTTTCTTCAAGGGTGCTTCTGGATGAACTTAGATCTCCAAGTCCACAGTTTTAAACCTTTCTACCACCTAAGACTTATAGCACCAAATAGGTGCCCAGTATATATTCATTAAATGCACGCCCCGACGAACGAATCTGATCTTTGCTAGATCATACCTCGTCATTCCTTTCCAATGGGTCTTAAATTTAAGATGTGCATCAGAAAAGGCGATGTGATGAAATGCCTTGAAACTACAAGGTGTTCCTCAGGCAAAAGTTGAGGTTTTTGACCCCTGTGAAGAGATACAGTTTTTGAAACCCACACAGGCAGTCCTCCCCTACTGGATTGGTGTGAGTACCCACAGACTGGATGCCAGTGAATATGGTAGGAAGAGCCCTGTTAAATAACTTACTGCCCTGTCATGGTGATCAAGTACATCACCTAAAAAGAGACCTAGGGAAAATGAGCATGTGCCCTTCCCCATTCCCCACTCACTTCCCTTTGCCCTTTCTTACAACAAAGCCAGAACATTGACCAGCTAACAGCCCAGTCGTTGCCATAACAACCGACTTTGCTGACACAAACTTTCAGCCCAGATGAAACCACATGGTGGAGACAGCATTGTTTGGCCAAGGCCTATCAGAAATAATTACAATGATGACTGAGGAAAGAATTAGCCAAGTAAATTAGTTTTGAACAATAGCATCTCCGTAAGCAGATAAGAAAATGGAAGATAAAATGGAATCACACAGACGAATATCTATCTGCAATGGACAGCCACTAAAAGTATATATATATATATATATATATATATATATATATATGCTTTCCCATTTTTGAAGAAAATAAAATTAAGGATAAGCAGATCTATATGAAATAGAACCTTTTCAGAACCCCAATCACCTCTAATTCAAGCTGAAACTGAACTGGCCTGACTTTGCCCCGGTTTCAATATGGTTTTAAGCAATTGAGCAGTTCTTGAAAGATTGTGGGTGAATCAAATATCTTTTAAAAGATCAACACTGAATTCAAGTGCTTTGACTGACCCAAGTTTTTAAAGAAACTTTGAGTGGTGGAATCCTTTCCCGATTCTTTTGTTTTAGAATGAGACCTTCCTATATAGATTGTATAAGTGTCGCATGATCAATATTCTTAAAGTCAAAAGACACTGTCATCTTACAGTTTCCAGGTGTCTTCAATTTAAGAATATTGGTATTGGCCATCTGCCACCCTCACCGTTTGAACATCTCTGTTTTAATAAAGCTCTATGAGCTGATTTTTTAATTACACGCAAATCCTATACCCCCTGACTGAAAACAGATTATTTGTTTACCTCCTTACACCCCCTCCCTAGCATTGCTTCCTTATCAGCAGTGAGCACCGATCTCAGCTTTGTTTTTCTCAAGCCATGATGTGCTTCTGCTGCAGTTATTAAGAGTGTATATGTCTTTGTTTTAACCTGGGACACAAAAAGTAAAATTTTAAAAATGTATTTAAACTAAGGTAATGTTGCTAGACAACATCTCAGGTTCTTTGAATAACCAAGATTTCTAAAACTCCAATAAACAGATAACTACCTAGAGTATCTGTGTTAAAAATTACTATTTCTGGCTGAGCCCGGTGGTGTAGTGGTTGAATGCGGGACCGGGGCCCATTGGCTTGGCGGTTCAAATCCAGCAGCAGCTCTCCAGGAGCAAAGCTAGGTAGCTCCCACGACCACCAGAGGGCAGTGATGGCTGCCCCCCCCCCAAATTGCTATTTCTTGGAATGGGATTCAGAGACAGATGTGCAACTCACTGGTATATTAATGGTACTTCAAATACCAGCAGAGTCAATCACAAGGAAGGGGTTTCAGCAAAGTTTTCTGACTAAGACAGGCTATGCAGAAAGGTCTGGTGATCTAGTTCCCATGAGAACATGGGATTATATCAGAAGATGACTGAAGCAGTTAGGGGCAGGCAGTGCTTCCTTATGTGGTATCTAGGTTTAGTATGACCCTGAGCTGACTGGACTGCAACTTGGCACCATGCATACAAGACAAGAATCTTCACGGTGCTTACAGTTCTACTGAAGAAGAAAAAAAAAGAACATGGCACAGGAATAAAAAGACCCAGGCACCAATCAATAACAGTGACTAGACACAAAGAGGAGTGGAAGTGGATGTGATTCAGAAATGTGAGTGTCAGCAATGTGTGCCATGGTAGAGTAGAAAGCAGTGGGAGCAACTTTGAGAAAAGAGAAGACCCCAAGTTGGACCTTATCTGATAGGAACAGTATGACCCAATAGAAAGGGCAACAGCATCCTTGATTAGGAAAATCCTAAGTGATGCATGTACCATGCACCCACCTCAAGGTATTGCTGCATCCCTCACAAGCACTCAGTTACTCTCTGGTCCTCACCACTCTTGCATAATCTAGACCAGCTTTCTGATATTCCATGTTCTTCCAGATAAAGCATGTTCCAGTCAAGCAGGCCATGAGACGTTTGGGTAATGCAGGGAGAGTGAGATTATGCTCTAAATTCTGCTGTGAGAGAGGGAAATGGACTAAGAGGAGGAACAAAAGGGAAGAGTCCAAATAGATCCTGGGTTATAAACCTAACCTAAACAGAGTATAACCAAAATACATTCTGGGTTATAAACCTAAACAGAGCTGAGGCAAGGACACTTTTACAACTAGCACTCTTTCATGGCCCCCATAGCCCAAAGAAGTGGAAAATCACAGAAAATTGATTTATAACACTCAGCCTTCAGCCCCCAGCCCTCAGGCCTCAGACCCCAGACTCCTGACCCAACCTCTCCTTCATCTGCAGTTATAATTATCCTTCCAGGAATAAATCACTGCTTTGACAAGCCATTTCCAAACTGCCATTTTATACCTGGTGGGTTTTTTTTTTTCTTTCTGATTTTCATAGTCAAAGCAAGACACCTGACTCAACTTTCCCTCAGGTTATAGGTGAGAAGAAAACCACAAACCACTACTTTCCAGCCAGTTCCTGCTTTGAATGATTCTGTAAGGGTGCCCAAGAGTGTCCACTTTCATGGGGCCTCATGATTCTCCCCCAGAGTGGTGGCTGGGGGGTTTATGCTGTTAATCTTGTGCATGGTAGCCCAACAAGTAACCCACTGACCCACCAGGCTCCATGCAAACTCCCAAACCAAACTCACCATCATGACATCGAGGTCTAGTTGCAGGGAACCTACAGGACAGGGTAGAACTGTTCCTGTGGATTTCTGAGACTGTAGCTTTTTTCAAAAGCTGTAACTCATTGTCATTGAGGCAATGCAACTCATCGTGACTCTGTAGACAGGACAGGGAGGCCCCTTTGAGTTTCTGAGACTGTCATTGTTTACGGAGTAGAAAGGCCTATTTCCCCCAGAGCAGCTGTTGGCTTCAAACTGCTGACATCTCAGCACACTGCAGAACCATCATGCCACCAGGGTTCCTTAAAGAAGTAGAAATGTCATTCAAACAAACAAAATCAAACCTTAACTGTCCCTGATCACTACGTTATCTCAGCAGATACTCCCAACCGCCAGTCTGTCTGTCCACTTGTAACCTGGGTGTAAGTCTCCACCATCATAGACCCAGCTCCCCTCTGTACCTTGCACAAAACAGGTGTTTAAACAAACGCATTCACGGTGGGGCGGGGTGCTAAACAGGCTTACCCGCCCATCTCTAATCCGCAGGACAGCGAGCGCACCCAATGCTTCACTGCGATTTTCAGCTTCACAGTGAGTCTGTCAAGCAAGCGGGGAAGAAGCCCAGGAGCCTGTGCCTTTGCAGCTTCCTTAGACAATTTCAACAGCTTTAGAAACTTTTCACTTAAGGAAATTAGAGGCTTAATACCAGCAACACTGAATGTTGCTCAGGAGCGTCTCTTCAGAATCGGTAGCAGCTGTGTGCAAATTAATCAGTGATTTGCAGGCTCGGCAGAGCCGCCATTGGGGAAACAGCTGGGCATATTTATGAAAGTTTGTCAGGGCTGTACCAGCGTGTGCGAAGGTACCGTCCTCGTAAAGTGTCATTTTGCTGGCAAAGAAAAGAGGAGAGCGAGACCGAGCCTGCCCGTGTCTGGAGGATTAATGAAAGCCTGGCAGAAATCTGAAGCTGAACATCTCTTCCCAGTCTAATTTAGGCAGAGATTTACGTGAGCGGGTCTGGGGAGCGAGGCTACATCAGGCAGGATGCTGACTGGTGGCTTCCTGCTAGCTGCAGTGGCATTCAACTTGATGTGGGCCCCGCTGCCCCAGCAGAGTCAGGGGACTCTGACATCAAGAGGGTCTGTGGCCCACACCTCTCCCATCCCTGCCACTGTGGCCCAGGTCTTTTCTTGCTCTAGCTCCCACCTGGATTCAGAGAAAAGATAGAAAGAGTGCATTGCAGAGAGGCCAAGGAAGGCCGAAGGGAGAGAACATTTCCGGACTCCTTTTTTATCTTTCATGGATCAAGAGTAGCCAATGGGGTGTTTATGAATAATAGCACCCATGGCAATATGTTTTAAATAACTGGGTGCTCCCCTACAGCTGTGCATGAACCATTCGATGGGCAGTAGGAAGTGTTGGTTGGTGGCAGCATTCAGTGAGAGACCACCTCACAGATTAGAGACCCACCATACCTTAGAAATACCTCTAAGAGGAAAAGAACAAAAACCACACTCTCCGGCATCAAGTGGATACTGACTCATAGTGAACCTAGCAGACAGGGTAAAACAGCCCTCTGTGACTTCCCGAGCAGTCACTCTACTCTACTTAAGATCAAGAAGACCCAAATCCTCACAACGGGACCAATGGGAAAGCGCATGAGAAGTGGAAGGAAGGTTGTGGTTGCCAAGGATTTTGTCATGCTTGGATCCACAATCAACACTCGTGGAGGCAACAGCTCACAGATCTATGGATGTCTTGCACTATTTCTTGTTGCGAAGCGCCATTGAGTCAGTTCTGACCCATAGCCGCTCCATGCCCGACACAACAGCACACAGCGTGGTCCCATTGTCTTTATGCCGAGCCCATTGTTGCAGCTATGTGTCAATCGATCTATTTGCAGGCCTTCCTCTTTTTCACGGCCCCTTCACGCTCACAAACATGATGTCCTTCACCAGGGTGGAGACTCTGATGGCAAAAATTGCCAAAGTATGGAAGAAAAGGAATCTTGTAATCCTTTTCTTTCAAGAGCATTCTGGCCAGACGGCTTCCAAGACGAATCCGTTTGTTCTTTCCACAGTCCATGGCACTTTAAATATTCTCCAGCACAACTCAAATGTATCTATTCTTATTTTGTCTTACGGATTCAATGTGCAATTATCACATGTACTTGGAAAACCCTCTGGTTTGGACCAGGAGCACCCTGGTGCTCAAACAACACCCTTGCTTTTCAAGGCGTTGAAGAGGTCTCCTGCAGCAGATTACCCTAATGAGATGTGCCTTGTGATCGCTTGACTGCTGCTTCATTGAGCGATTGTGGATCCAAGCTGGGCAAAATCCTTGACCACTTCAACCTTTCCCCCATTTTTCATAATGTTACTTACCTATTGACGCAGTTGTGAAGAGTTTGGTCTTCTTTACATTGAATCATAACCCATGCTGAAGATCCTTGATTTTCGTCAGCAAGTGCTCAAGTTCTCTTCACTTTCAGCAAGCAAGGTTGTGGTTCATAAACCTTCTTTCGATCCTAATTATACATTCCTCTTCATTTAATGCAGCTTCATATGATTTGCTCAGCACACAGATTGAACAAGTATGGTAAGAGGATACAACTTCGGCACCCACCTTTTCTTATTTTATAACATGCAATATTCCCTTGGTCTGTTCTTCAAAACTGCTACTTTTTCCCATGTACAGATTCCACATCAGCACAATGAAGTGTTCAGAAATTTCTGTTCTTCTCAAGGTTAACCATAGTTTATGTGGCAGTCATGTGCTTAAGTTAATTTGATGATTGGAATGTTGGGGTGGAGTCTAGCCTATTAATCTGGAAATAGCCATTGAGTAGCCAATGAGGTCTCTATGTGTGCATGGCTTTCTCCTGAGACCTCTGGTAAATCTTGAAGATGAGAAGCTATCTCCCCGTTGTTGGGAGTTAGTCTCAGAGGCAATGAGTCACAGAAAAGACAAGATGGCAGCGTCCAAGAAGCTGGAGGAGCCAGCGGAGAGACCACATAGCCTTGCCCTGATGGAGCCAGACCTCTGAAGCTGGAGCGGCATGCTGTTGATGGACCCTGAGCCCTGGAAGTGAGGAGTCATGGGGAGACCCCTGCCAGGACCAGAATTCTGCACCCACTGACCTGTGACTTTGTGAGTCTGAAGGAGACTTTATAGACTGATTTCGGGCATATGGGTTGATATCGGACTTATGATTTTGAACTGGACTGGGCTGGGATGCTTACTCAGTGTTCTATTCCTTTTGTATATAAAGCCTTTCCTTATATCCATATGTGTATCTATGAAATTTGTTCCTCTAATCTACCCAGACTAACACATTGTGGTACCTTAGGAGTGGGGTACTAGAGGAACAATCATAAGATGGAAAATAGAAGCTTGTTTGACTTGTGCCTTGTGGTATTTTTACTTCTTTGGCTAGACAGAAGTTAGATATGTCCTGGCAGTTTACTGAGTTATTTTCTGGAAACAATGTGGGAAGATAAAGTTTTGATTACTTGGTTTGGATGCTGTCTTTGGTTGTTCCTTTACAAAATGGGGATTCTGCTCAAGGACAATGGTTAAGAAGGCCAGAATGCCTTCAGAGACCTGCTTCAATGTTTTTGTGTAAACAGTAGTTTAGATAAAGATATAGATAAGCTTAATAAGCATTCACCTTTACTGTTTTAAGAATTAAGTTTGATTTCTGACTATGATGCTTATACTGATTGTTTATGCCTGTTATTGTAAATATAAGGATGCATAGAAATGTTTATTGGGAAGTATATAAAAGAGTTTGCAAATCTAGTTACCTCAAACCAAGCATTGACCTCTAGAGGGTTTAGGACTTAGCGTCAAAGACATCTCTAAAGTGAATAATCCCACCTTGAGCTTAAATGGGGTTAGGCTACACCTGGAAAGACTTCTCTGAAGAAAGTAGCCCCACCCAGTCTTTCAGAGTACTCAGGATACTTGTAGTCGAGAGAAGGTCAGACTGACCGATAAAGAAGGATAGAGTCAATTTCCTTGGAAAATCCTGCCTAGTGATTGTCTTCAAAAGCAAAGGAATCTGGAACCATAAAGATAACTTTGTCTCTGGTTCTGAATGTTAAAGGAAACTTGTGGCAAGCTGAAATGCTTGTTAAGTGACCACCCAGATGTGCTGCTTGTTGGTGAAAGCAGGAGAAATGCAGCAATAAAGAGCCGGGTTGGCTTTGGCCACTGATACCTGGGGACTTGGTTCACAGGAAATAGAGGAGATGAGAGCAGGTTTACTGGTCTGAAGTTCATGACCTAGCATGAGAGAGCGAGGCATGTTGAGGGTTAAGTGGAAAAGCCCACATTGAGTTGACCAGAACCCGACCAGAGGAAAAGAAGCGATTTGAGTCTGTGAACTGGTGCATATCGTTGCTGGCTTTATGGATGGCCTGTCCTGATTTGACTTTGCTAATGGATGCACACTTCATGAGTTTCCAACTGGAATGAGGATTTTTCACGTTGAAAGATATGATTGTTTCCTCAGAGCACTGGGTTGAGGTAAGTGGGCAATATAGAAATTAGATACCCAAAATGGGGGAATGAAGGCATGAGGTAGTTTGGCTTGCAAACTCTTATAGGTGGTGGAATATATATTCATAGGATTATAGGATCAAGGTGTACATATTTTGTATCTCCCAGTTGTTGGGAGTTAGTCTCAGAGGCGATGAGTCATGGAAAAGACAAGATGGCAGCATCCAAGAAGCTGGAGGAGCCAGTGGAGAGTCCACACAGCCTTGCCCTGATGGAGCCAGACCTCTGAAGCTGGAGCGGCATGCTGTTGATGAACCCTGAGCCCTGGAAGTGAGGAGCCATGGGGAGACCCCTGCCAGCACCGGAATTCTGCATGCACTGACCTGTGACTTCGTGAGTCGGAAGGAGACTTTATAGACTGATTTCGGGCATATGGGTTGATATCAGACTTATGGCTTTGAACTGAACTGGGCTGGGATGCTTACTTAGTGTTCCATTCCTTTTGTACATAAAGCCTTTTCTTGTATACATATGCGTGTCTATGAAATTTGTTCCTCTAGTCTACCCGGACTAACACAGTTTATTATAACCCACATAATAAAATTCCTTGGCATAGTCAATGAAGCACGAGTAAACTTCTTTCTGGTATTCTCTGCTTTGAGTCAAAATGCATCTCACCTCAGAAATGATATCTATTGTTCTGTTTTCTCTTCTGAATGAGGCCTGAACTTCTCTGGCAGTTCCCTCTTAACTATTGTTGGATGATCTTCAGCAAAATTTTACTTGTGTATTCTAAAGACATCAAGAGATGTCTTGCATTAAGTAAATCTGCTGTACAAGATTTCCTTAGAGTACTGAAAAACAAGGTTGTTACTTTGAGGACTAAGGTCACCTGATCTAAGTCATGATATTTTCCATCGCCTCATCATCTATATGTGAACACTGATATTAAATGAGGAGAATTGAAGGAAACCCGATGGGTTTGCTTTGTGATACTGGCAAAGAATATTGAAAGTACCATGAATTGCTAAACAGACAAAGTGATCTGTCTTGGAAATATGGGGCCAGAATACTCCTTAGAGGCAAGGATGGTAAGAACTCATGTTCCATACTTTAGACAAGCTGCCGGGAAAGTCAGGTTCCTGGAGAAGGACATCACATCTATTAAGGTGGATGGGGCAGTAAAAGATAGGAAGACCCTCAATGAGATAGACTGACACAGACTATAATAAGGGGGTTCAGGCAAGGGAACAATGGTAAGGTGCAGGGCCAAGCAGTGTTTTGTTCCACATAAGCTTGCTCTGTATGGAAACCGACCTGTTGGCACCTAACAATAAGAACTCTGCTGGAGTAGGAAGACCCAGCTCTCTCCCAAGGAGAAGTTGGTGGTTTCAAACTGCCGATCTTATGGTGAGTAGTCCAACATGTATCCACTCTGTCCCTCTTCAGGGCCTCCTGTCTCTCAGCGAGAGCGCAGGCAATAAAGAGATCATCAGCACCCTTGAGAGAAGGAGCGGCTGCCTGGGAAAACTGAACACTGACACCTGAGCTGGAGCAATGGGCTTTAGGAGACAAAGGTCCTATTTCGAGGACCTACTGACACCCAGTCCAAGCTGTGAGCAAGAAAAACAGGAAGACCCTGAAACTATGGGCTCAGACATGAGAACAATTATGAGCAGGGTGCAGGACTGGGTGTCTTTTTGTTGTGTTGTACAGAGGGTCTCTGTGAGTCAGAATTGACTCCATGGCCCTTGTGGTAGTTACATCATTAGGTATCAACTATGAGACTACAAAGAGTGAAGGGGTGGAGTTTAGCCTGCCAATCAGGTCACAGCTTGACAACCTCATTTGGAGGCACTAAGAAGATCAATAACTCACTGGAGGCCAGACCCACACACATTTTCTGCTTCCTCTTCCTGCTGACAAAACACATAGAGCTACATTAATGCAGCCAGAGCCCTGGAATTGGAGCAGCCGTGTGGAGACCCACACCAGCACTGAGATGCTTCCATCTCCACAGGAACCACAAGACTTCCCACCCACTGGCCTGTGATCATCCTGCACTTGGCGTCACTGCATGAGTTATATGAACCTGAAGAGGAATTTAATCAAGCTTATAGACTTGATCTGGAAAGGACTAGGTGTTTTCTCAATATAAAATTACTCATTGGTATAGATTTTTTTCCTATACAGATATGAGTCTCCCTTAATTTTTTAATTCTAGGCTACCTAGACTATTGCAGCACTTAATATCTGTGAGCAGCTATCCCAGAAATCTCTTGCCTATTCTCAGAGTCTGTCCTCCTAACCAACTGATAACTGTGTGAAGCCTGGATAAGCTCACTGAACACTTAAGCTAACAAAAAGAACAGAAAGACTATGTTCAAGTTGATTCTGACTTTTCTCCACCCCATATGTACTAGAATAACACTGCTCAGGACAGTTGGCAATAGGGCGACCTTCTTAAGCAGATCACCAGGCCTTTCTTTGGAGGCATCTGTGGATAAGTAAAACAGCCAGCCTTTTAGCAAATTGCCCAAAGCTTCACCATTTCTCCACCGGGGGACTCACTGACTTCTTAAAACCTATTGCTATTCAGTTGATTCTGACTCGTACTGACCCCCTAAAACAGACTAGATAAAGCTGCCCCCTACGGTTTCCACAACTATAATCTATTTTTAGCATTACTAAGCATAATTACTTTTACGTGCTTATAGTACATTAAGTAATAACAAGTACTTTCTAGTATGAAAAAGTAAAAGCAGCTCAAACCAGACCGGTAAGTATAGGTATCCTCTAACTTCTCTAAAGTTTCCTTTCGGCCCCTTTGCATTTTGAAAGACCTACCTTGGTGCCAGTTTTCAACAATGGAAAGAAATCCAGAGGATTTTTTACTTTCGTGAAAAAAAGGGGAAATGCAAGATTAGCTTTCAGCATCTTGGGGCAAGCCCTTCAAGAGGCAGCTTGCACCCCAAGCAGCAAACCAGGATCACCTAGCTCCAGTCTTAGGAACTATACTTGCATTGCACCATCAGGCCAACAGAGTTCTGAACTGTGTCCTCAGCTTTAAAGAAAAAGTATTATTTTTAAAGCTGCCTGCTTATTTTTCTAACAAGCTACAAAATTGCCCTAAAAAACGCTTCACTACCCTCAAGTGGACTATGACCCATAGCCACCCCATAGAAGAGAATCGAATGTCTCTGTGTTTCTGGCATTGTAACTCTTTACAGAGGCAAAAAAAACCCTCATTTTGATCTTGTGGAATACCTGTTGGTTTAAAAAATCTGTCCATGCCATTAGCAGCCCTGCAGGTAACCACTGTTCCACGATGATCCCTAAGAGGAAAGAGCTATTAACTACTCTTTTCATCGATAAAGCTTTGTGTTTTTGTTAGCTAGACTAACATTGGTAGAGTCCTGTTATTCCCGATAGAGTGGTTTATTCCTTTGGTATTCTATGATACTTTGCAACTTCCACATGCATACAAAGTTATTGAAATACACCAAGGGTCAGGCACACCTTAGCCCTCCATCTGGCACGCTTGCTTTGCAATATTCTAAAGAGGTCTTGTGGGACAGATTGACCCCATGCAAGGCATCCTCCGACCTCCTGATTGCTGCTTCCATGAATATGTATTGTGGATCCAAGGAAGATTGAATTCCTTGCCAAGTCAACCTTTGCCCCATTTACCACAATGTGACCTACTAGTCCAGTTGTGGCAAATTTTGTTTCTTTTACATTGAGTTATAATCACACTGGAGGCTACAATCATTGATCGTTATCAACAAGTGTTTCATGTCCTCCTCACTTTCAGCAAGACCTTGGCTGTGGCATCTGCATATCACAGGCTGTTAATAACCCTTCTTCTAATTCTAATGCTGCATTCTCCTTCATACAATCCAGCTTCTCGGATTATTTGCTCCACATACAAAAAGAATAAGCTTGGTGGAAGTATGTAGCTACGACACACAATGTGACACAATGTAAGGTTCTGGCATTGCTATTCTTCTCAACACTATCCATGGTTTGTTATCGTCCATACTCAAATATCTTGACATAATTAATAAAGCACAAGTAAACATCTTTCTGGTATTCTCTGCTCTGAGCTAAGATCCATCTGATATGGATAGGGATATGATCTGAACCTCTCGCAGGTCCTTACCAGTGTACTCCCACAGTTGTTGTTGAATGATCTTCAGCAAAATTTTGCTTCCATGTGATCTTAATGATATTATTGTATTACTTGCACATTCTGTTATGGCACATTTCATTGGAATCGGTCCTCTTACATCCAGTTGGCCAAGATGATTAGTGAGTGTCTCCAAGATTCATTGGTTTGTTGAAACATTTCAATTAGTATTCCATACATTCCTTAAACCTTGGTTTGGGCTAATGCTTTCAGTGAACTTGAACTTCCTCCTTCAGTACCACGATTCTTACTCCTATAATACCTCTTGGAATGGTGGAATGTAGACTTGTTCTTTTAGGTATAGTGATTCTGTGCATTCATTTCACCCTTCTCTTAATATTTCCTGCATCATTCAATATTTTGTTCATAGAAACTTTCAGTATTATAACTCAAGGCTTGCATTTTTTCCTGAGTAACTCAAGGCTCAACATTTTTCTTGAGTTCTTTTGGTTTAAAATAACTTAAGCTTCAGGGACAGGAAATGGTTAATCTACTTTTTCAGAGAATGTTTTGTTTGTTTGTACTTAATATCTAAGAAAGAAAAGTCACATTGTTAAATATGTTGCTTTAGGTAAAAAGCATAGGAAAACAAATGATGTATCCCCATTGAATTTGTAAGAAATGCAAAGAAAGAAGATTAAATATTTGAATTAGCTCTCAAACTATAAAAAGTATAGGTAGCCACTCTGCCAAAAGTGCAGTGACCTGTTATCTGATAATTTAATGCTGTCTCACATGAATACAACTCTAGCTATTCTAATGCCTCCTGTAGATGAGAGCATCTAAAATACCAATCCATGGAACAGGTACTTACTTCTTCCCTATACATTTATGTGGTAATTTTCATAGATTTCTGGGAAGATGTCACGAACAAAGATCAGGAGGTTATCCAAGATGCCTTACTTGTTACCAAAGCCAGAAGAAGGTTTGAAGGACAGCTATCTTCTCCTGGGACTTCTTCTGCCCATCAGGGCTGCAATTATTATGGGTTCCCAGTGTCAACTTCTTGAGCCTGGGATTCTTCCTCCCTTTGCAAGTAGTACTATTCTGTTTCAGCCTGAGCTGCTGCTTTGGCCCACTGTAGCCTCTGGCTCTTTCACGTGTGGGCTCCAGACATCTCCACAAAGCAGCATGCTTCTCCATTTGTAACAGCTGCTCGCTCCCTGTCTGGGGGATGATTGGCCATGGTGCTACTTCCAGAAGGAATTGGAATGTTACAGCATTTTCCTGCTGAGCAGCCGGTAGGTTTGAACCACCCAACTTCTGGTAGACTGCTGAGTGCATCTACAGGGAGCCACCAGACCTCCTTAGTAAAAAAGGAGAGTAGTTTTGACCATTTGTTTATTGTTCAATAGTAAAGATTATTTTATATCTTACTTGGCTGTTAAACTTCAAGATTCTGCAGGTAGCACTTATTAGCCATTTCATGTTAAGATCCAGTGATGTGCTAGTACCTAATCTGAACTCAGAGGAGTCTCAAAGGTGTCTCAAAAGAGAGCTGCATTGTTATCTGATCCACTCTTCCTGGCAGGTTGACAAAAGTGATTTGAAGGCAAGTCAGCTGCTAGTGTGGAGAATAGTTAGTTAACTCCCTCAACAAGAGGGACAGATTAGGGAACATCATGACAAAGGAGAAAAGATTGAAGTTGTCAAGGACTTTGTCTTACTTAAATCCACAATCAATGCTCATAGATGCAGGACTCAAGAGAACCACTGAAATCATGCTTTTGGGAAAATCAGCTGCATGAGACCCCTTTGGAGCAGGATGCTTGATATGTAGATCTAGATCTACTAGTTGATCCCAAATGTAGTGTGGGTAGACCGCATGGTGTTAAAGTGGAGGAATAGAAGGGGGAACCAATTTCAGGGATCTACATATAACCTCCTCTCTGGGTCATGGACAACAGGGAAGTAAGTGAAGGGACACAATGGACAGTGTATGATATGAAAAGGCAACAACAATTTGTAAATTATTAAGGGTTCAGAGGGGAGGGGAAGGGAAAAGGAAATATGGGGAGCTGGTACTGGGGGCCTAGGTGGACGGAGGATGTTCTGAGAGTGATGATGGCAACAAGTGTGCAAATGTAGCCGGCATACAATTGACGTATGTACGGATCGTGATAGGAGTTGTATGAGCCCCAATAAAATTATTTATTAAAAAAAGGTGGGGCACAGAAACAACATTAAGACAAAAACCCGACCACAATGATATGAGTCCCTTAAGGGGGTGGACCCCAAGTTCCTGAGAAACATGTGCTTTTCCAAGAAGCACAATGTGAAGTGCCTTTAGAAAATGCAGGCCAACAACGCCAAGGCACTGCTCACGTGGAGACCATCAAGGATCTTGTGAAGCCCATGGAGGTCAAGGCCACGATCCCAATGGATGCCCACCACAAGCTCAGCCACCTGGCCTACGTCACCCACCCCACGCTTGGCAAGCAGACTGAGGCATGTGTTGCCAAGGGCCTGAGGCTCTGCCAACCCAAGGCCAAGGCCCAATGCAAGACTGATGCTCCATCCAAGGCCTCAACTCCAGAAAAAGCTCCCAAAGGCACCCAGGCTTCAGCTCCCCAAAGCACCAGGCCCCAGCTCAAGCTCCCAAAGGCTCCCAGGCATCCAGAAAATTGAGTTCTCTGCTGAGGACAAGAGGGACTGGTGGGAACCCTGAGTTGCCACCTGTTGGTGCTGTGTCTTCTTGTGCTGTCTGAACAAATAAACCCAGGTGGTGCTGTTGAAAAAAAAAAGAAGAAGAAGGGGGAAGGAGGAGCTTATACCAAAGGCTCAAATAGAAAATATTTGGAAATGAAGATGGCAACATGTGTACAAATATGCTTGATACACATTATGTATTGAATCCTATAAGAGCTGTTAGCGCCCCCAATAAAACCATTGGAAAAAAATATATACATAAGCCTATAACAAGTCCATCACTTACTTGATATATGGCACAGCCCATCAGAAGCACTAGGTGTCTAGCACATGAGCAAACAAGTGCACTACGTACAGCAAAACAGACAAGCTGAGATATTGCCAACTTTCAGACCTTGTTTTTTCTCTCTTAAATGTAATAAAGGGTATTAAAATGAGTGGGGGATCTACAACAAGTAGGGAAATTAAAACAGATCACTTTCATATGGAATGGGAGATTTTGACACTACAGCCAACATTCAGCTGAATTCCAGAGCATATAACAGTCCTGGGCTTACTCCAGAATGGAAGTACCCAAACATGAGAAAATGTGCTACCTCCTTGATTGCATTGTTCAGCTCTAATTATTAATGTGATGCAGCCTTTTCCCACATAAAGATCATTAAGTCCAAGAACTGTTCCACCATGACTGATGATGATTTGGAAGTGTACTTGAGGCAGACTCTCTACAGCTACTGTCCAGATTATGCATCCTTGGCTCATCCCATTCAGTGAAAGTCATCAGAGTAAACTCAGGTAATGACAAAAAATGTACAAAATTAATTGTGTTGTGTTGTGCAATATGGATTCATGGTTATTCAAAGTACATAAATATACATTGTATATATAAAGATTCTCAATGCATCTATGAATAAATATATTAAGTGTTTTGCATTTTTATATTTGGTAGGTAATTTTGACCTAATCACGCTGAAAAATTGTGAGCACCCCTGCTATAAAGTGTTGAAAAGCAAAGATGTTACTTTGAGGACTAAGGTGTGCCTCACTCAAGACAGGGCATTTTCAATTGCTTCATGTGCATGTGAAAGTTGGACATTGACTAAGAAGACTGAAGAAGCATATATGTACTTGAAACCTACAATGTAGTGCTGACAAAGAATACTGAAAGTACCATAGATGAATCATTAGACAGAGTATAGCTAAAGTGTTCCCTAGAATACAGTGACCAGACATCCCACTTTTTAACAGGGTAACAATATCCCGCTGCATTTAAAAATTAAAATAAACATATTAAAATACTATTATTGCATTCATTGAACATTTTTATTGCTCCATATAGACCAAATTTTTAATCAAGGATCACTTCCTCCCCTCCCCCACCCTGGTCAATAATGTCCTGCTTAAAATCTGATCACTTTACCTTAGAAGCAATGTTGGTGAGGCTTCATCTCACTTACTTTTAGTTATCAGGAGAGACCAGTCCCTGGAGAAAGATACCATGCTTGACACATTGGTTGAAACAATGGAATCACACACAGCAATAAGGGTGGCAATCCTACAGGACAGCATGCTATTTGGTTCTATTGTCCATGGCAGTGGTGCTCAACCTTCCTAATGCTGGACCCTTTTACACAGTCCCTCATATGCTGGTGACACCCCAAGCATAAAATTATTTTAGTCGCTACTTCAACACTGTAGTTTTGCTACTGTGAGGAATCAGGCAATGTCTATAAAACGGTCATTCGACCCCCAAAGGGGTTGCAACCCACAGGTGAGAACCACTGTTCCACAGGGTCAATATGACCTGAAGCTGACTGGATGGCACCCAAGAACAACAAGAAGGGAGATCACTTATTTTTGTGGTTGTTATTGTTGTTGATGTTGCTTTTAAGTATATTCTATCACAAACTACCACCAGGAAATTGCATGAGAAAATGAACATTTGCTGTTTATCTGGGAAATCTGCAATTTTGCTTTCAGCCCTATCTGTTAAGGTGGGAAATATTTGGGAATTGTACAAGCAGCATATCCCTCTTGTTCCCTACCCCATGGTGCTTTGCATGTCTCTCCCTCGGCCTTCCTGAGTAGAATTTATCTTAATACCATATCTCTATCTGGCACGAAGTCTTTCTGTTGCCCACCTCTGAAATAAGGTAGTTCTCAAACTTTTGTTATATGTCCACATCTACAATTTTAAAAAAAAAATCAGGTTTCTCTGATAGGTTTTATGTAAACAATTGGATTTACATGTGCTCTAAAATTAGTAATATTTTCCATCATACTCGTGTGTGAACAGATATTTTAATTAATTACTGTCAATTAGGAATGAAGTTAGCTGTAATTAATAGAGATTTTGACTAAATAAATAGAGATTTACTTTCTCCTATGATGAAGTTGGAGACAGATTACTGATGTCATTGATTCAATGATTCAAGAGTGGTAAGACTAACATTTCAACTCTTCTCTTGGCCTTCCTTTCATGGTAACAAGATGAATGTTGCAGGTCAATATGTAGGATTACATTCAGGTAGGAAGAAGGTGGTTGTGATGCTGGAAGCTATGCCACTGGAATTTCATATTCCAGAAAGATCACCTGTGCTGGACAACTGTCAGCAGAGCTTCCAGTTCCAGACAGATCAGGAAGAGGGACCTAACAATCCACTTCTGACAACTTGACCAGTATCAACCTTACAAGTAACAACAGAACATTGTCTAATATAATGCTAGAAGATGAGAGCCTCAGGTTGCAAGGCACTCTAAAAAGAACTGGGAAAGGACTGCTCCTCAAAGTAGAATTGACTTTAATATCATGGATCTTTCAGGACCTTCTTTTCCTAATGTGGTATGACTCAATAAGAGCACAAAAAGCTTCCAACATCACTTAGTAATTGGAACATGCAACACATTAAGAATGAATCTAGGAACATTGGAGTAGTCAAAAATGAAATGGAATGCTCAAAGACAGATGTACTAGTCTGATCAAGACTGGTATTGGGAATTTTGAATCAACAGTTATATAATACAGTATAACCTATTATGCCCCAAATAACAAGTTGAAGATGAATATCATCATAGTCATTGCCAGGGAGGAACAATTCATGAAGTATCCTGAAGCACACTGCTGTAGTGATAGAATAATATCCATATAATTACAAGGAATATTTGACAAATATTGTCCAAATTTATGCATCAACCACTAATACCAAAGATGGGTAAGTGGAATATTTTACCAAATCATCATTTGAATTTGATGCATTGATAATTACCATTGACTGGCACTCAAAAGTTAGAAACAAGAAGCATCTCGCTGCCATGGAGTCGATGCCAACTCACAGCCACTTTTCTGGAGCAGGGTAGAACCACTCCTGTGAGTTCTGAGACTGTAACTCTTTACGGGAGGAGAAAGACTTGTCTTCCTCTCCAGTAGTGACTGGGTTTCAAACTGCCAACCTTGCAGATCTCAACCAATGAGTAGCCACCATGTCACGAGTACTCCTAAAGTAGGGTGAAATTATTGAGCAATATCATTAACAGCCTCTGCAAGTAAAATTTTGCTGAAGATAATGTAAAAATCATGGTAGCAGTATATACAGAGCGAAAAATGCTAGCAATTCCAGCAAGATTCAGGAGAGGATGTGGAATGAGGAGAATTATTGCTGACTCCAGACGGATGCCAGTTGAAAACAGAAAATACCAGAAAAATGATAAGTTGTGTTTTAACTGTGCAAAGAAAGTTGACTACATGGATCATAACATACTATGAATAACATTATAAAAAATGAAAGTCTCAAACATTTATGCACACTTTTCAAAATGTGTACATAGAACAAGAGGTCTATGTTTCAAAAGATCAAGCAGATATTACCCAAAGCAAACTTACTGCCTTCAAGTTGGTTTCAATTCATGGTGACCGTGTAGGGATAAGTAGAACTGCCTTCTGTGTTTTCAAGACTGCTCCTCTTTATCAGAATAGAAAGCCTCATCTTTCTCCCTTGGAGTAACTGATGGTTTTGAACAACTGACTTTGTTGGTAGTAGACCAACTTGCAACCACCACACCACCAGGGCTCACTTAAGGAATATTATATGGTTTAATATCAGGGAAGATATGCCAGTATCCTTTCACCATACTTATTCAATCTCTATACTGAGGAAGTAATCCTAGAAGCTGGATGTCTCATTAACAACCTGTAATGCGCAGATGACATAAACTTGCCTGCTGGGGGTGAAGAAGGCTTGAAGCAGTTACTGATGAAGGATTACAGCTCAACATAAAGAACACAACTGGGTTGAGTCCCGGTGGCATAGTGGTTGAGTGTGGAACTGTGGCCCACAGGGTTGGTGGTTCAAGTCCAGCAGCAGCTCTCCGGGAGCAAGGCTGGGCCTACTACTCCCACCAGGGGCCAGTGATGCCCAGAAAAAGAAAAGAAAAGAAAAAAAGAAAACAACTGTCCCTACAATTGGTTCAATAAGCATCATCATGACAGAGAAAATACTAAATTTTATCAATGCAGTCATTATACTTGAATCCACTATGCCATGGCAGCAGTGATAAAAAATTCAAAGGATACTGCACTTTGGCAAATTTATTATAAAAGACTTACTTTACATTGCCAAAGAGCAAAGGAATCACTTTGAAGGGAAAAAAAAATGTGCCTGACCCAAGCCATTGTACTTTCAATCAGCTCACATGTATGTGAACGCTGAACAATGAATTAGGAAGGCCTGAAAAAGACTGATAAAATTGTATTACAGTGTTGATGGAGAATGTGGAACATACCATAGACTGCCAGAAGATTAACAGAAGACTGCCAGTCTCTGTTGAGGAAATTTAACCATGATTCTCCTTAGACTAGAGGAGGGCAAGACTTTGCTTTATGTATTTTGCACATAGTATTAGGGAGGACCAGTCACTTGAGAAACACATCATGGTTGGCAAATCAGAGGAAGAATCAAAGAGAGAAAATTCCCCAAGAGATGAATTGACACAGTGGTGGCAACAAAGGGCTCTCAATAGCGATTGTGAGGGCACAGGATGGGGTAGTGTTTCATTCTGTTATACAGATTACTGAGTCAGAATAAGCTTCATGGAACCAAAAACAAAAAACAAAAACAAATAAAAGAGTAAGAAGGAAGGAGTTATGCCAACCTAGTTTTCTATCTTTGAAAAAGTAAAAGCTTCCCAGAAACCACCCGTCCAGGTTACATGGATTCTCTTATAGATTGTAATTTCCTCTCACTTATACTATTTTACAAGGATTTTCTTACCTCATTCTCTAAACAGGGGAAAGAAAGAAAAGGAAGGAATTTCTCAAATGGACTAGACCAAGAACTGCCAGTCACCTGAGGCTGGCGGCATTGCCAACTTAACAAACCAAGATCCTCTTTGTAGAAAAGTGGTGCAATGGAATTGAATAGGTTTTGAAGACTGTCTACCACAATTATCTATCATCAAATATTATCTTCTTCATATTGGGAATACATTGTCTTCTTTATAATCTATAACTTTACTAAACATTATAATGCTAATACTGACAGAACATTTCATTGTGTGTTTTTTATGAACCCATGTGATTTATAAAAAGTATTGAACAAGATGTTATTGCTGAATGAATGAGAAAATGAATGACACGTTGTTTCTCAGTCTTTGGGCTAAGATCAAATGTGAAAATGAATAATAAGTGTGACTTAGATACATTTCAAAAAACACTATTGTTATAACCTCAGTGACTAACTGTTGACCCCAGTGGTTTTGTTTTTCAATCTTTTTGATTTAGCTGAAAAATGGTTCTTTGGTTTTCTTTTTAACATAAAACATTTTGCTTGTATAATATGGGAGTTCAATGGGTAGCCCCTCCCTTACATTTCTCAAGCCTGTTCTTACCCCAACAAGTAACAAATGTAAAGCCCTCCTTACATCTTTTTTCTACAGTCTGGCATTTCATTATTTGCCTTGGAAAAAGTACAGCCATAGCTATCCTTAAAGGCAAAGATGGCAATAATGTGTCTCATGTACTTTGGGCATGTTATCAGGAGACAGCAGTCCATGGAAAAGGATGTTATGGTTGTTAAGATAGAAGCTTGTAAGAAAAGAGAAAGATCTACAAGAAGATAAGCTGAAAGAGTGTATGCAACATTAGACTCCAACATAATAACAATCGTGAAGATGATATAGGCCAGCATAAGGTGATACTTGATATTAATGTGCATCAGGTCAGAATTGACTCATGACACATGTGGCAGTCATGTGCTTCTGTTAATTTTATAATTGAAATGTAGGGGTGGAGTCCGGCCTGTTAATCTGGAAATAGCCATTGAGTAGCCGATGAGGCCTCTGTGTGGGCATGGCTTTCACCTGAGACTCCTGGGAAATCTTGCGGTATTTCCCTCATGAAGATGAGAAGCTATCTTCCCCAGTTGTTGGCAGTTAGTTTCAGAGACCATTAATCAGGGACAAGACAAGCTGGCAGCATTCGAGAAGCTGGAAGAGCCAGCGAACAGACCACACAGCTTTGCCCTGATGGAGCCAGACCTCTGAAGCTGGAGCAGCCAGATGGAGACCTCTGCCAATGATGAGTTGCTTCTGCTGTTGAGTCCTGGAGGCGAGGTGTCCTGCCAGCACCAGGATTCTGCACCCACTGACCTGTGACTTCATGAGTCAGAAGAAGACTTTATGGACTGATTTCAGGCATATGAGTTAATACTGGACTTATGACTTTGAACTGGACTGGGCTGGGATGCTTTCTCCATGTCCCATTCCTTTTTTATATAAACCTTTTCCTTATACCTATATGCGTGTCTCTGAAATTTGTTCCTCTAGTCTACCTGGACTAACACAACAATAACATTAACCTCTCAAAAAATAACTACACTTCAAAGATATGATTTTCTTTTGATTGCACATAAATTCAAAACAATAATTATTTTTTTTCTACTAACTTAACAAGAAGTCCTGCAGTTTTTTCCTATATCACTCCTTTATCCTTTCCACATCAGACTTTTCTAGGCGGATGGCCTCCTGTGCATCTAGAACATTATAAGCTACAATTTCCTCTTACTTATCTGACTTTACTTGATCTTTACAGCATAGATTATTATCCACATGTTTTATAAGTAAATAAAGCTAAGCATCAGAGAGAATTGTTACCTTCCTGTGGCAGTCATGTGTTTATGTTAATTTTATGATTGAAATGTAGGGGTGGAGTCTAGCCTGTTAATCTGGAGATAGGCATTGAGTAGCCGATGAGGCCTCTATGTGGGCATGGCTTTCTCCTGAGACTTCTGGGAAATCTCACGATATTACCCTCGTGAAGATGAGAAGCAATCCTCTCCAGTTGTGGGGAGTTAGTCTCAGAGACGATTAATCACAGACAAGACAAGCTGGCAGTGTCCGAGAAGCAGGAGGAACCGGTGGAGAGACTACACAGCTTTGCCCTGATGGAGACAGACTTCTGAAGCTGGGGCGGCCACATGGAGACCTCTGCCAGCGATGAGTTGCTTCTGCTGTGAATGGACCCTGAGCCCTGGAAATGAGGAGCCATGGGGAGACAGTTGCCAGTGCCAGGATTCTGCACCCACTGACCTGTAGACTTCGTGAGTCGGAAGGAGACTTTATAGACTGATTTCGGGCACGTGGATTAATATCGGACTTATGACTTTGAACTGGACTGGGCACAATGTCCTGTTCCTCTTGTATATAAACCCTTTCCTTATATCTATATGCATCTCTATGAAATTTGTTCCTCTAGTCTACCCGGACTGACACACTTCCCAAAGTCATAGAGCTTGTAAAACTCAGGATTCAGACCCAGGTCCCTGGCACCCCTGCCTCAGCACTCTTCCCAACAAAAGGAGCCTTTGTATAAATTTGCCTTATGGCTGCTGGACACATGTTCATCATGAAAGTATTATTACATGGGAATATTCTGTTATTTTTAATACGCATAACTTTCAAAATCTATAATCTTCTGACTTAAATTAATAGAGGGAAGAAAAGGTATTACGAGAAGAAGAGAAACACATGTCCCAACCATGGCCTTAATAAATGCCATCAAGTTGATAACAGTTCCAGGTGGCCCCAAGTATTTCAGAATAAAATTATTTGACAGGCATTTTAATGGCTATGACCACTTGGGAGCAGATTATCAAGCATTTCTTCCATGGCTTCTCTGGGTGGATTTGAACTTGCAGCTTTTTAGTCAAAAATAATTAAGTGCTTAACCATTTGGGCCATTCCAAGGAAGTATTGCTAATGAATTCTTTGCATGTGAAATTGTATAAAGGAACTGTGAGTAAAAGCATATTCAGAATATTGAAAAAAAAAAAAAGGGTGTTACTTTGAGGACTAAGTATTAGTGCCAAATACCTAAACCATAGTATTTGCAATTGCCTCATATGCAAATGGCATTGATTAAAGAAGACTGATATAGAATCAATGCACTTGAATTGTGGGATAGAGAATAATATTGAAAGTACTGTGGGTTGTTAAAAGGACAAACAGGGGAACATAGCAACTGACCAGAAGGACTCAGCAGAAATCAGCCCAGGAGAATTACTGAGAGAGAAATTCAACACTGTGAGATCATAGGAAGAGAATCATAAAGATAAGTAGGCACAGATCCATGGGGTTGTGAGGAACTGGGGACTTTTTACCACAGTGAAGGCCAGACCCTAGTGCTGCCACTCTCTCCACCAGAGCCACCGGAGAACCAGGATCAATTGGATTCTGCACAAGGACTTTATCTTGACAGTCACAGCACCGTCCAGGGATTGAATCCTTGCAGTCCCATGGTCAGGGATCTGGTTGCAGCTACGTAGTTACTTTGGGTTCATTCCCATGCTTCTCTCGATCTCCCTACAGTTTCAGCAGGCTTAGTTCCTTGGTGTTTTTCCCTCTTGGTCTTTTCCATTTGGGCCAACAAGCCAATGTGGACCTCCAAACAACTCCCCTTAGCCTAGGGAAATTACGGCTATATGTCAGTCCAGGTAGACTAGAGGAACAAATTCAAGGACAGGCATATCAATATAAGGAAAGGGTTTATATACAAATGGAATGGGACATGGAGAAAACATCCCAGCCTAGTCCAGTCCAAAGTCATAAGTCCAAAATTAACCCATATACCTGAAATCAGTCTATAAAGTCTTCTTCTGACTCATGAAGTCACCGGTCAGTAGGTACAGATTCCCAGAGCTGGCAGGGCACCTCGCCTACAGGGCTCAGGGTCCATCAACAGCAGAGGCAACTCATTGCTGGCAGAGATCTCCATCTGGCTGCCACAGCTTCAGAGGTCTGGCTCCATCAGGGCAAAGCTGTGTGGTCTCTCCGCCGGCAACTCCAGCTTCTTGAATGCTGCCAGCTTGTCTTGTCCGTGATTAATTGTCTCTGAGACTAAGTCCTAACAACTGGGGAAGAAAGCTTCTCATCTTCATGAGGGAAAAATCGCTAGATTTCCCAGACGTATCAGGAGAAAGCCATGCCCACATAGAGGCCTCATTGGCTAATCAATGGTTATCTCCAGGTTAACAGGTTAGACTCCAACCCTACATCCCAATTATAAAATTAACATAAGCACATGACCGCCACAGCCTGCTACACCAAGCTGGGAGAGCCCCAGCTTGAGCAGTTTAGCCCAAGGTTGGAGAAATCCACCCACAATGGAATTCCATACAAGGGAATTCCAGCCTGTGTGGCTGGGAATCTCTTATCTTCCCTCTGTGGTTCCACCTGATTGAGGGAACTTCCTCCCACCTGCTTTAGTGCCTCACACTGCCCAAGGCAGTTCAGCCAATACTAGCCAAAGTTCCACACTGCTGCAGGAACCACTGTCCAACCTCCACAGCAATCTACCTGATCAGGGCAATTCTGCCCATCATTTACAATGCTCTACACAAAATCATATAACCCACCAGCATCCTGTGGCACTCCCATTGCAGCAAGGACCCCCCAGGGGCCCCCTGAAGTGCCCCAAGCTGCCATGGGCTATACCATCAAGGATTCTAGTGAGATCACACAATAAAGCATCATCCTTTGTGGGTCCACAACAATCCAAGAGGTCCCTGAGAGGACCATCCAACATGCCCTCCAAATACTAATGAAATACGAATTCAGTAGGGAAAGAGTGAAGTCACAAGAGGATAAAGTGGTAGGCTAATTCCATAGTAAAATTAGTCACAGCAAGTTTGAAGACACCTCCCCGTGTGTCTCCCAGAGAGAGGCAGTAGTCTTTGACTCCCTGGAAAATGGCACCTGGTTCCCCTAAAACAACACAATGTGAACAGCAATCAGCCCCAACAAACTCAATGCAAATCAGGAGAAACAGCAGGCAATGGCAGAAGATGTCCTGAACCTAACGACATGCATAGAAAAATCCGACACTGGTATGCCACAGAAAGACATTTTCAGAATGTTGCTTAGAGTCATACAGATATGAGGGAAACAATTGAGAAACAGGATGAAATGATTGATGAGGTAAAGTCCGTACACCAAAGAGAAAAGTAAGAGCTTAGGGACAAGATAATAAAAACCAACAGCAGACTCACAGACTTTGTGAATGGACTGGAGGAAGCAGAAAACTGCACCAGTGACCGAGAGGCTATCCCAGCAGACTTTAACAAATGTGAATAAAAATCTAATAAGATCATCAGAGAAACTGAAGAAAATGTAAGAGCTATGTCTGATGCTTAGAAGAGGAACAACATCAGAATTTTTGGATTAGCCGAGGAAGATACAACAAAGAAGCCATCTGCAACAATAGAGAATTCTTCGAAGAAAACTTCTCAAGCTTAATGGATGAAAACTAGGCAACCATTTAGGAGGCTGAAAGAACACCAGCTAGACTGAATCCCCAGAAGAAGTCACCAAGACACCTAATAGTTAAACTATCCAACTTTGAGGAAAAAGAGAAAATCATGACAGCAGCTAGGGTAAAACAAGCAATAACATATGAAGTTTCCCAAATAAGATTTTGCTCAGACCTATCAGCAGACACTATGAAAAAGAAGAGAGAGTGGAGTATTATTTCCAAAATTGAAGGAAAATAATACAAATCTAATAATAATCTACCCAGTCAACTTATCTTTCAAGATAGATGGAGAAGTAAGAGTTTTTCCCAGACTAGAAAAGTTCAAAGAATACATTAGAAGAAGTCTGGCCTTACAAAAAACCCTTGCTGACCCAGAATGGGCAGAAGGACAGCACTCATCAAGCATAAATAAGAAAACATCAGATAGAACAGCCTCATTCAGAGGACAACAAAGAGAAAACAGTCCCCCAAATAGAAATTGCTTAAGGGTGGAAAGAAGTCTAGAATGATTGACCTTCACACACATGCACAACACACTAAAAAGAAAGGCAGGTAGGGAAACATCCAACACAAAAGGTGTAAGATGACATCACATATTCCACATGGAGATAATAACCCAACATATCAATGGATTGTACTTGGGAATCAAAAGCTAACCGACTGGCTTAGAAAACACAACCCATCAATGTGCGGCCTACAGGAGACACATCTCAAGACTACAGACAAAAAATATGTTAAGACTCAAAGGCTGGAGAAAGACATACCAAGCAAACAACAATTCAAAAAAAAGTGGGGATAACAATCCTAATCTCAGATAAAATTGACCGCAAAGTGCAAACCATAAAAAGAGATGAGGGATACTATGTAATGCTAAAAGGAATGATAGACAACGAACCAATAAGCACTTTAAACGTATATTGCCCAAATGAGAGACCCCCCTGAATGTACCAACTAAACACCCCAAAAGATGACAAAAGAATCACAGCCTCAACAATTATAGTGGGGAACTTCAATACACCACTCACTGAGAAAGACAGATAACACAGAAAGAAACGCAACAAGGAAGCTGGAGATCTAAACATTGCAATTAGACTATTTTACTTGAGAGTTACCTACAGGGCTTTTCATCCAAATACAAAAAGAATATTCTTTTCAAGCCCACATGGCACATACTTGAAGATAGACCACATGCTGGGCATAAGGCGAATTTGCATAAATTTAATCACTTTGATATCATAAAGATCTCTCTCTCTCTCTCTCTCTCTCTCTCTCTCTCTCTCTCTGAACACTGTGCTATAATGGAGAAGCAGAGTCAGGATTGTACCCTGTCTGACCCCACCACACCAAGGCAAAACACTGAGGGTGTGCAGCAGAGCAGCAGAGCATGGAGTTTCCGAGGGAGTGTCAAGGATATATTTTGGGGCCAGAGAGTGGCACCCCATTGGATTCAATCAGGGAACACTCCTGGAGGTCAACAAACAGACCTTAAACTATTTATAAGTTTTTTTTTTACTTATTTATATTTTTTTCTGGATATTGGGGTCTTTTTGTTGTCATTATTTTGTTTTCTTTGGCCACTTCATCTTACATGTCTTTTTTGTACATATTATTATCTTTATAAGTCTATCTAGACTAGACAGCCTGGATGAATAACCTGGAGGAGAAAACAACAGGACTGATGGTTCCAGGGGGACAAAGGAGATGGGGAGGTGGGAGAAAGAAGGTGGTGTTGACCAACTCAGAGATAAGGGAACAAAAAATGATTCAAAATCAGTGACCAGGTGGGTTTAAGAGGCCTGATAGTGATTGATCAAGAGTAATGTAACTGAGAGAAATTACTGAAACCCAAATGAAGGCTGAGCATGTTAGGGGGACAAAAGGAAAGTAAAAAAATATAGAGGAAAGAACTCGGGAGTAAAAGAGTATTTATAGAGTTCTAAATACTGGCATTTCCATAGATAAATATATTTTTATATGACGATGGGGAAATAGATTTACATGCGTATACTTATAGGGTTAATATTAAGACAGCAAATGGACATTGGACCTCCACCCAAGTACTTCCTCAATGAAAGAACACTTTGATCTATTAAATTGGCATTCCATGATGCTCACCTTCCCTACACAATCACTGAAGACTTTTGTCTACATAAACAAAAGTGGTGAAGAAAGTTGATGGTGCCCGGCTATCGAAAGATATAGCGTCTGGGGTCTTAAAGGACTGAAAGTAAACAAGTGGCCATCTAGCTCAGAAGCAAAAAAGCCCACATGGAAGAACCACACCAGCCTGTGTGACCAAGAGGTATCGAAGGGATAAGGTATCAGGCATCAAAGAACTAAAAATTATATCATTATAAATGAGGGGGAGTACAGATTGGTTATCCAAAGTACCCAGGTGAAGCAACATCCCCTTACAGAAGGATTGTGTGGAGAAGATGAGCCAGTCAAGATCAGAGTAGCAACAATGAAATATGCACCTTTCCTCCAGTTCTTAAATGCTTCCTTCCCCACACTATCATATCCAATTTCTACCTTACCAATCTCGCTAGACCAGAGGGTATACACTGGTATGAATAGAAGCCAGAAACATGGGGAATTTAGGACAGAGGAATCCTTCAGTGTTGGTGGTGAGAGTGGAAGGTGGATCCAATTGCAGGGATCTATATATAACCTCATCCCTGGAGTATGGACAACAGGGAAGTGGGTGAAGGGACACATCGAACAGTGCATGATGACAAAATAATGATCATTTGTAAATTATTAAGGGTTCGTGAGTGAGAGGGAGTGGGGAGGGAGGGGAAATATGAAGAGCTGATACCAAAGGATTAAGTAGAAAGAGAATGTTTTGAGAATGACGATGGCAACAAATGTACAAATGTGACTTGCATATACAGATGCATATATTGATGGGGGTGAGTTGTATGAGTCCCCAATAAAATGATTTTTCAAAAAAGACAAACAGATCTGTCTTAGAAGTGTGGCCAGAGTGCTCCTTAGAGGCAAGATTGGCAAAACTTTGTCTTACAGACTTCGGACATGCTGTCAGGAGAGACCAGTCCCTGGAGAAGGACCTCATATTTGGTAAAGTAGAGGGTCAGTGAAAAAGAGGAAGGCTTTGATAAGAAGGATTGACACAGTGTCTGCAACCCTGGGGTCAAGCATAGGAACAGTTTTGAGAATAGTATAGTAGAAGGAGACATTTCCTTCTGTTGTGGGACTGAAGCCAACTGGATGGCACTGAACAACAAGCAAAAACATTCGCATTTTAACAGCTCAGGGTATACTCCGTGTAAACAGCAAGGAAAGCCTAATACTGCAGTCTGACCCATGATAGTGAGGATACAATTCATTGACAAAGTCAGTAAACCAGTCGTTATATCCCCCTACCACCTGTTGCTAACACACAGCTTAACGTTGACAGAAGGCTGGGCCCCACATGAAAGCTGGCTACCCACTCATCTAGCAGATTTGAATTTTCTCATATATCTTAAAAGGAAGTGTCATGTGTGCTTCAAAACATCATAAAACAGCTTGGGCTGCTTCTTCCAAGGGGCATAAGAGGAAATCAATACATTCTGATTTTCTCCTCTGTTAAACTCTCAATGACTGAAACAGTGGTGTAGCTGGGGAGAGTTTAGTAGCTCAACAACCACATCCTAAATGCTGATTTTCCCAGATTCTAGAGCCTTATTTAGGTGCCTGTTGGTAGAGCGTTAGGGCTTTATTGGGTACATGCATGCACCGATAATCAGCAAAAACAAATAGAGCACTCATGTAAGTATGAAGATAATTATTTGCGGAACCATCTGGCATAATAGCTTCCCTTGAAGCACGGTAACTAAATGCTACAGCACTATTAAAGATAATAAACAAGAACAATTGTTACAGAAATTGGTACTATGGAATTAGCAAGCAGGAATTCATCATGAATGTTTGTTAAACAAGAAACAAAGCAGCACTGTAGGTAAGAGGGGAGAAAATCCCAGGTCATGATCCTCCTTGTGCCTCCTCATCCTATACTTTCAACATCCAATCTACTAGCAAAGCCTGCTGGGTCTGGAATCCATCAGCTTCCCTCTATGTTGAAAGCCGTACCACAGTCCCGGAAAACATCGTCTGAGTCAGGGATTCTTAACCTTCCTTAGGCCACTATCCTTTCACACAGTTCCTCATAGTGTGGTGACGTCTCCCAACCATAAAACTATTTTTGTTACTGCTTCATAACTTTAATTTTGCTACTGTTGTGAATGGGGTGACCCCTATGAAAAGGTCATTTAATCCCCAAAAGAATGACAACCCATATGATGAGAACTGCCGATCTAAGACCTGGATGCCTGTGAGTCCCAGGCTGATCTTCTACCTTAAGATAACTTTCAGTGAAGCTTCACAAGGAAATCATCTTATAAAAACATAAATTGTAGGGGCTGAGCCCCAGTGGCATGGTGGTTGTGCGCGGGACTGCGGCCCATTGGGATGGAGGTTCGATTCCAGCTCCATGGAGCAAAGACTGGGCCTCCTACTCCCACCACCTGAGGGCAGTGATGCCCTCTCCCCATAAAAACAAAAACAAAAAACATAAATTGTGGTTTAACATCATCCAATGGCTCCCCAATCTAGAACAAAGTCCAAGAGAATTATTTGGTTAACAAGTCCCTTTTGAATTTGGCCCTGTCCACCTCTCTGACCTTTGCACAATATGTCTTCACCACACTGGTCCCTTGGGAATTCTTTGATTCTGTGGGGCTCTTTGCTACTTTTGAACCTAGAGTCTCCTTTTCATAAAAGATTTTTCTACCCAAATCTATGGGCATGAGTGGTTTTATGCCCACCCCCACTCTCATCTATCCATCCCCACCTCAAATCTCAACATTTTTATCGTCTTACAGGAGGTACATCCACTCTTTTCTGCTTGAAATGGGTGTAACTTAAGAAGCCTGTTTATGAAAAGCAAATATAAGTATGATACCTTCTAGGGGGTCCAACAAGGGAAATGACCCTGAAGTTCAAGCTTCCATGGCTTTGTAGGAAAGTCGTCTCTGATCCTGAGAGTTCTCCTCTGAGAAATATGATTTAAAGAAGTTCTCACTAATGTTACCAATCATGAGTCTATTTCTCTGTTATCTCCTCTATTCACCTTAGTAAAGCTGCCTTCTTATTATGCTTGCTGTTGGGTTTTTTTGTTGTTAGGTGCCATTGAATTGGTTCCTACCTCATGAAATAGAAACAAAAACATATTACATAATTAGAGATTATCTTTTCAAATGTATTTACTTTTTTGGGCATTCCCTGCCAATGGGTGATTTTTATCTGTAGAGTCTCCTTCTTAGTCTAATACCTAACATCTAAGTGGCACTCAGTAAATAATCATCAAATTCAGAAATTAATCACTAATAATATTGCTATAGTACTACTATATTCCAGGTTCACATTATTAGTGTAATAGGCAGAGGGATGGCATGACATGTGCCAGGAGAACTACTAATAAAAGGCATCACCAGAATTTGGACCTGATGCCTTCTTAGGTGAGGGTCACATCTCTCTCTTCTCTATCAATCAAACTTTATGGTGCAGTGGTCTCCCACACATTTGGGATTGCAAGATCTTTATGCTTGTGGTTAAATCAAGACCCGTGGCCTGATCACCACATACCTGGAGCCCTTAGACTTATAATACAGTCTTCAGACTTTCTGCCAGTGCACCCTGCACTAAGGAATGCCAGTCTCTTAAATGCCAGTACAAAATAGGAACTGGTTTCTTGATGGACTCCATTTTTTCCTAGTAACCTTTTCAGGTTCGCACTTGGATAAAATTAGTCTTAACAGACCCCTGGAAAACAGGGTCATAACTTGCCCTTACACTCCTCAATGCTAACAAATAGGGTTTCAGCCAATGTTTGTTTATTGATTCACTTAACAATAAAATATTGACAGTTCTACTATTCCTGAGACATGGTTTGTCAGGTTCAGCTGAATGCAAAAGCAAAGTTAAACCAGTTGCTGTATATCTGATTCATTCAGATTCATGGCAAAAACCACATGTCACCAAGTGTAACTGTGCTCTCTCAGGCTCATTTGGCTGTGACCTTCAAATGCAAATCTCCTGGCCTGTCCTCAGATATTCTTCTTGATGAGTCTGAATCACCAATCTTCCTGTTGGTGGGTGAGTGAGCCCTTCACTATCTGTGCCATCCAAGATTTCCCCCAGTGGGATACAGTGGGGAAGCAAAATAGGTAAAGGCTTTGCTTAACTGGAACTTAAGGCCCATTAGCAATGTGAATTCAATAGTTGTATCAGTGGGTCATTATAGCCTGTCCTAAGAATTAAGAACTAAAATATATAGGTACTGAATGATTGACTGGCTAAGATACAAACTCTTACTTTCCCAGGGTTGGCCAGCTTTTCCATGTGTGTATTGAGATCTCCAACAGAAAGAAAAGTTTTGATATTCATTTCCCAGGCATCAGCATACACATCGACAATTCCCTTTCTAAATTAAGTGCACATATATTTCCCTTGCTCCCCAAATCTCCCAAACAGAATTAGTGCCCTCACACCTCATTGGTGTGATTTCTTGAGTAAGTGAGGAGAGTACAGGTATTCAATGTCCTACCATACCACTTTGTTTCTGTTAGATCTATATCTTGAAAAAGCTGCCACCAAGGTAAATGTGTTGCCAAACTGCCAAATATTAAATACAGTATAGGGTATTTAATATAAAATGGATAGTTTCAGAGAGCTTTACACATGTTGGAAGTTTTAAAAGTTGTTTGTTAAATACTTTAGTTATAATTCATTTAAAAATCCCATTATGTTTTGTTACACAAGAGTGACTTTAATACACTTAAAGATGCAGTACTCCTTAGCTGTGACATATTTATAGTCTGAACATTAAAAGGTTTATAAAATAAGGCTATATTTTCTCAGTGTCAAACATCCCTCAAAGAAGACAATTATTCACCCTGCCTATTTGTAATTAGGTATAAAATAATTTATGATTATGAAGATAACTAAGCAAAATATTCTAGAATCACTGCATATTGCATTTTACTTTGAAAAGGTTTTCATCATCTTTCCAGGGTTTGAGGAATCATAAATTGCCCAGATCTGATTCCCATGAGGTTTCTCTTGAAATTAGCAAGCATATGGATTTAATCGAAGAACACATATCAAAAATAATGAAGGGAATAGCTTCATACATATCTGAAAATGAAATGAGATTGACATAAACTGACTTGGGCTTAGACAAATACACCAATGAACTGCATACAGTTAATCCACAACAACAGGTCTGGCAGTTCTGAAGGAGATAGAACACCCCCTTGGGGTCAGAAATGCAACTTAAGTTCGAATAGTCCAAGACAGGAGAACATTTCCTTCACCGTACTTGTTACTTCTTGACAGATCCAAAGAATGCTTTCAACACATCATTTCCACAAAATAGCTATGACTTCCTGGGCTATAGAGTTGGCCAAGGAGTATGAGTAGAAGAGTCAATCTTTCCCTTCACACCCTCTGACAAGAGAATGACCATATACAAGGGGCATTAGCCTGTCTCTTTGGTTTCTTTCTCATTGATTCAAAGCGACTCATGAGAATATAGGTCTGGTACTGGTTTCACTTAAGCTTTTTTCTGTCTAACATACTTCACTTAACAATTTCTCAATTAAGAGGTATCTCTTTTTCTAAACTCTGCACAGAGACTGTCACTATTTGCATGGACAGTGTCCTAAACTTCCAAAAAGTCATGTGTGAAATGTATGACATTGTCTGTTGGAAGATTACTGTATAAACTTGTGTATAAGCGGAGTTTTTAAAGCACATTTTAATGCAGTTTTTTTCTGGTAAAATTAGGTGCCTCGGCTGATATTTGGTTCAGCTTATACATGAGTATGTATGGCAAGTCTGTGTCAGAAACTGTTGTGGAAAGGATTTTGTGATACTTCCAGAAACCCATTGGTTAGTCAAAAAAATGAGTGCTGGGACTTAGAGTTAGCCATAATACACTTCAATTCTTAATCCCCATGCCACCCTTGAAAGAGTTTCTACTGAGTCAAAATATGAAATAATTGTTCAGCCAATGCATATGAGTGAGTCTGAAATCATTCTGTTGAAATAACCTGTCAACTAGCATTTGTTGCCTCCATCCATTTCTGTTTGCTTGACCTTGGGTGGTTATGTTTTGCTGTTCTCTGGAAGGAGAATATTCCAAATACCATTAGGGTCAACCATTGTAGACAAGTTTCAGCAGAGTTTTCAAATTTAAACAGGCTAGGAAGAAAGGCCTGGTAATCTACTTCCAAATACTAGCCAATGAAATCCATATAGAAAACAACAGAATACTGTTCAATATATTACTAAAAAAATGAGCCACCTCTGTTGGAAGGCACTTGAAATATGCAGTGGCCACACAATGATTGTGAAGCTGGTGCAGGACTGAACAGCATTTCCTTACACAGCTCTACAATGAGTCAGAGTCAGCTTGTTCAGCAACAGCAACAACATTCCGCAAACCCTTAATCTGAGGTCAAGCATCAAGATTTCACCAAGTGGGAAGATATAGTTCCTGAGCAGACAATGAGTGTTGCCTGGTCTCCTAGTTTACTATACAGGTGACCTCTGACCCTTTTACTTCTAGAAGCTCATAGGAAATGCAGGCACAGTTATCTTTCTCAGTCAAAACAAAGCTTGCCCAAACAACCACAATCAAACAAAAAAAAATCTTGTCCTAAATCCCTGAAAATTTGAAACTGCCCTAATGGAATGAAAAGCACACATTCTGGAAGGCTTTGTAAAAGCATTTTTTTAATGTGCAAATCATGCTATCTATCAACTGGACACACAGGGTGAAAGATAACCGGATGTCATAAAACACAACCATGACTTCAGATGGCATCTAGCCATCCAACTCTGCAGTATGGCAGAAAGCCAGTCTCCTTGGCCTGAAGAGCTTCAAGAGTCCACTTGGCATCAGTGCACTTCATTATTTTATCGATCTCCCTTCCATTAAGCAATGCACAACAAACAACCTCTCATATGACTACATTCAATATCATCATAGGCTGCAGATCCACCTATAAAACCAAGCAAGCAGCTCCTTCATGCACTGCTCATGAATCAGTATGGCCTGCACAGGAGAACTTCCATGAAATACGACTGTCAGCTTCTCTCAATTCCCTTTGTTATAGGTCCCTTTCACTTGAGATCTGATACAGGAGACATGCAGAGGTGGCACCAGAGTCCCAAGAGACCATCTAGTCTATTTCACTCATCTATACAGCATGCCCATTTGCAAGGACATTTAGTAAGCCCTGTTTGAAGATTCCCAAAGAAAGAAAGACGCTGCTTCATGGAGGGGCCAGGTTATCTCTTTGTTGGCTGGCTCTCATTATTTTAAACCTCCTTCTTTTTTCCCCCCTAAACCTCCTTCTTATATTGAGTCAGAACACCAATAATCTCTAGGCAGAGTGTTCCTCCCATCTCCTACAGAATGTGCCCACTTCTCTAGACACACCTTCAAATATTTGTGAACAACCAACTATGAAGTTTTCCCCAAACTTCCTTTTCTCTGTGCAAAGTCATACTGTTTTCTTCCAACACTCAGGTGTCCATTTATTGTGGTTTCCAGATCCTTCACCAGACTGGTCAGAATCCAGAGAGTTAAGGGCTGTCTCAAAATGCAGCACCCAAAGCTAAATCCATACCACATATATCCGAAGAGTACAGCAGCAATTGGAAAGTATTTCTCCTTGCAGGGTTAATGTTATGAAACACCTTTTAAATGAGCCAAAGCAGGGGTCCACATTTTCTTACTCTGTGTCTCCAAGTTAATTTACAATGTGGGCCACCAGCCATTAGAGAGGTGTGGGGAATGCAATTGTTGCCAATAAGTGACCATTCCCTGGTTCAGGAGATGCATAAAACTCTAATGAAACTGTTATTCTTAAACCCACAGGATATATAACAAAAACAATAAAGAGATGTGGTTGCACTATCTGCTTTATTTTTTAAAAGATGCATAAAAATAGTCACCCAGATTTCATCTCATATGATGGCGTACAGCAAGATTCTTTTGTTAAGTTTTTTTTTAACTGGAAGTATACATAGGCTTATATTCACACACATCCCCAAGCACACTAACTGCTGGAACATCTTAGTAATGTATCAGTACCATCAAGCTAGATGACTTGGGGTTTGTAGTACTGGATTCCATGGCAACCTATTGTCCTTATACACTTCATTTGTTGAGTCATATATTTGTACATGGAGCTCTGCCATATATAGGAAAATGAATGTTCAGTCACCAAAACAGCTTCAGGAATCAGATCACACAGGCCCTTGAAGTTGAAGTGGTTTGGTCCCAGGAGCAGAGTGATCCACCTGCTTGAGTTTTGTGTGCAGGAATGAAAATATGTGAAACTGCCCAGTATGGACCTAAACTGCTTCCTAGACATCAGTTTCTGGATCTCTTATGTCTTCGGGATAGCCTCAGGATATATGAATATGAAACAGTTAGAACTGAGGAAAATCAATGGGAGGGCAAACCAAATAATGATAATAGGAATAAATAATAATATTAGGAACTAGGATGACAATCACAACCAATGCTACTGATTTAGTCATACTCAACCTGTTTGATATATATCTCACAGTCATCAATTCATTAAAAGCTTGTGAAAAAGGATTTTGAAACAAGAGGAGGAAATCACCTTTGGAAACATTTAAAAGAGCTTTGGTGCTTTTGATAATTATAGATCATCATTATGACTATCTGTGGTTTTTGTAGCCATTTGTAAAGATGATCACAGTGGCAATGGTACATGCTGCTGAAATTCTTTTTCTTGAATGCTTTACAGTTCTACTTCTTGAATTTCTGATTCTACTTACTCTGTCTTCTCCAAAGAGGTCACCACTTGGCATTCAATTCATTTCATCCAATTCTTTTTCTCTGAGGGACTAAAAGTCAGATGACCAAACATAAAATATCAGTGGGAGAGTCCCTGACAGAGTACCTTCAATTAAGCAACCTTGTGAAAATTCACATTTGATATGTTAAATTTGCACAGCTCAGAGATCTCTTCTTCGTTGTTATGTGTTTATTGATGGAGTAAAGACATGAGTCAGAAGGACTGCTAATCTGAATGATGCTTAATTTCTGAAGCACAGCATCGCTTCCTCTTGATATAGGGTTTCATTTGCTCAAGATGTGACCATCTTATTAACCAAACATCATAAAGTAATAAAAAATTAAGAAACATTCTTTGATGGAAAGAGTTGAACTTCTACCCACCCTCCTCTTTACTTAACTATCTACCTGTATTGTCAAAGCTAATATTTCCCTTGATCTTTTGCCATAACACAGATTTTTGTTTTGTTTTTGTTATTAAATAAGTGCATTTTGCACAGATTTTACAGTTCTTTATTGCGCTCATGTTCTAACTCTTAAATATTAAAATTATTTTCATGGAGCAAAGTGTTTTTCCTTAGAAGATACAGTGTGAACTTAGATAACAGTCAATGCAGTTTTTTAAATCTCTGATAATATAAACTACAAATTTTTTGGCGATTACTAGATGCCATTGAGTCAGTTCCAACTCACAAAACTCTGATAAGCATTTGAAGGAAACACTGCTTTGCCCAGAACCATCACCGTGGTTCTTATATTTGAGCCCATTGTGGCAGCCATTGTAGCAATCCATCTCCATGATAGTGTTCCTTCTTTTGGCTGGCTCTCTGTATTAGACTAGAAAAGCAGATACAGAGATCCTCATATATGTGTAAGAAAGAGCTTTGTAGCAAGAGTGATTGCATAACAGGAAAATATGCAAGTCCAGTCCAACACAAGACCATAAGTCCAAACCTAATCCATAAGTCCCTCTTTATACTCACAAAGCCACATGCAATGATGCAGGATGCAGGAATATCACAGGTCAATGGGTGCAAAGCCCTGTGGATCCAATAACAATGGACACATCTCTAGGGCTCTGACCACAACCACAGTACACCAACACGTAGGCAAAGACAGTGAGGGGACAGTTCCCAAGGTCCTCTTCATTAGAAGGTACTATCAGGCTGTGACAGGATTAACAGACTAGACTCTATCCTATCCTTCTCTATACCGTAAGCTGACATGAAATTATGTAACTACCACACAAATCTCCTTACAAGTATGTCTTGGCCTCAGCTGACAACATGTTTTCTGTTCTTGAGATAAAGTCTCTCCCTTTTAAGAAGCACTTAGGCAGTACTTCCAAGACAGATTTGTTGGTTCTTTTAGCAGTCTAAGGTACTTCCAATATTCTTCCTCAGCACCATAATTGGAATGCATCCATTCTTCTTCAGTTTTCCTTAATCAATGTCCCAACTGTCATATGCATATGACACAATGGAAAGTACCCTGGCTTGGGTCGGGAGCATCTCAGCCTTGTTTGCCAGTTCTTGAAAAGGTCTTGTGGTCTAACCAACTTGTGTGAGCATGAGGAGTTGAAGGGATCAGCCATCAAAGAACTAAAAATTATATGACTGTACATGAGGGGGATTACAGGTTGGGGACCCAAAGACCATCTGTTGGTAATGGATTTCACTTTACAAAGGGAAGGGATGAACCAGTCAGGGTGCAGTGTCACAATGATGAAGCATACAACTTTCCTCTAGTCCTTCAATGCTTCCTCTTGCCCATTATCATGATCACAATTCTACCTTACAAATCCAGCTAGATAAGAAGCTGTACACTGGTACAGATAGGAACCAGAAACATGGAGAATCTGGGAGAGATGATTCCTTCAGAACCAGTGGTGAGAGTGGTGGTAGCATGGAGGTAGCATGGAGGGAATGCGGGGTAGAAAGGGAGAACAGATTTCAAGGATCTAAATGTAACCTCTTCCCTGGGCTGCAGATAATAAGGAAGTGGGTGAAGGGAGACATCAGACAGTGTAAGATATGACAAAGTAATAATTTATAAATTATCAAGGGTCCAAGAGGGAGCAGTGAGCGGGGACGGAAGGGAAAAAATGAGAAGTCTATGGCAAGGGCTTAAATAGAAAGCAAATATTTTGAGACTGAGGAGGGCCACAAATGAAAAAATGTGCTTTAAACACAATGGATGGATGTCTGAATTGTGATAAGAATTGTATGAGCCCCCAGTAAATGACTAATAAAAAAAGAAAAGAAAAGGTCTTGTGCGATAGTTTTACTAAATGCAGTAAGTTCACTGAGCACTTGGTTACTGCTCTCCTGAGTATTGGTTGTGGTTGTCAAGCAAGACAACATCCCTGAGAACCTTAATATTTTCACCATTTGTTATGATGAAATCTATGGGCTTAGGTTTTCTTTCTATTAAGTTGCAATCCACAGGGAAGACTGAAATCTTTGGTCTTCATCAGTAAGTGTCCCAAGGCCTCTTTGCTTTCAGCAAGCCAGGTTGTGCCTGCCGCTTAGAGTGAGTTGTTAGTTAATACACCTTCCCTCAACTGGATGCCTTGCTCTCTTTTATGTAGTCCAGCTTCTTTGATTATTTGATGAGTATTCACATTGAATACAAATGGGGATAGACTACAACTTTGAAACATACCTTTCTTGATTTTAAACCATGCAATATTCCCTTTTTCTGTTTTGACAACTGACTGTTGATTCATGAACCAATTCCACATGAGTACAATGAGGTGTTCTGGAATTCCCATTTTTTTGTTTTGTTTGGGGGGGGGCGGGGGTCATCACTGCCCTCTGGTGGTCGTGGGAGCTACCCAGCCTTGCTCCTGGAGAGCTGCCACTGCATTTGAACCATCAAGCCAGTGGGCTGCAGTCCTGCACTCAACCACTATGCCACCGGAGCTCAGCCCTGGAATTCCCATTTTTAGCAAGGCTACCTATAGTTAGTTATGAGCCACATGGTCAAATACATTTGCATAATCAATGAAAAGCAACTACACATTTCTCTGCTGTTCTGTTCTTTCAGCCAAGATCCACTTGATGTCAGCAATGGTATACTTTGATGGCCTCTTCTGAAACATGTTTTTAATCATAGAATAGGTAAAGCAAATGAAATAAGTAATGAATTCAAAGAGTTGAATAGAAAATTTGAAAGGGCAGTTCTAAAAGATAGAACAAATATTTTAATGAAATGCTCAATGACCTAGAATTAGAAAACTAAAAGGGAAGAACATACCCAGTATATCTGCAAGTGAAAGGATTCAAGAAAAGAATACAAGACTAAAGTTTCAACAGTGAAAGATTCTATGGGCAAAATTTTGAAGGATGCAGGAAGCATCAAACAAAATGGAAATAATACACTGAGTCTGGTCTTTGTACCAAAAATAATTTGTGAACCTTCCACCACTTCAGAAGGTAGCATATGAGCAAGAACTGAGGTGCGCTGAATGCATGAGCCAAATACAAGACTCCAGGAATTGATAGAATACAAATTTAAAAATTTTCAAAAAGACCCATGATGTACTGGAACACTTACTGATATATGACAGGAAATATGGAAGGCAGCTACTTGGCTAATTAACTGGAAGATATCCATATTTGTAATCACTGCCAGGAATAGTGATCCCACAAATATTCAAACTGTAAAATGATATCATTGATATCACAGGCAAGTCAAATTTTGCTTAAGATCATCTAGTAACATTTACAGCAGTTCATTGACAGGGAAATGCCAGAATTTCAGGCTGGATTCAGAAGAGGACATAGAACAAGGAATATCATGGGTGATGTCAGTCTGATGGATCTTGGTTCAAAGCATAAGACTACCCGAAATATGCTTATCTGTGTTTTATGATTATGAAGAAGCATTCCACAGTGTGGATCATAACAAACTACGGATAATTTTGCAAAGAATAGGAATTCCAGAACACTTCATTGTATCATTGGGGAACTTGTATATGGATTATGAGGCAGTTGTTCCAACAGAACAAGAGAATTTGACATGCTTTGAATTCAGGAAAGACATGTGACAAGGTTGTAGCCTCTCATCATACATATTCAATTTGTATGCTGAACAAAGAATCTGAAAATTTTGACTTATATGAATAAGAATGTGACATCAGGATCAAAGGAAGGCCTATTAGCAACCTTCTATGTACAAATGAGACAGCCTTGCTTTCTAAAAGTGAAGATGATTGGAACACTTGCTGATAAAGATCAAGGGTTGCAGTCTTAAATATGAATTATGGAATGAAGTACGAATCAAGAAAAACCTCTATTTTTTAAGTTTTCAAGGATTTTGTCTAACTTGGATCCACATGCATGGAAACCCAGTCAATAAATAAAAGACACATTGCAGTGGGTAAAACTTCTGCAGAAGACCTCATTAAAGTGTTGAAATGAAAGATATCAGTCTGAAGACTACAGTGCACCTGACCCAAGCCATGGTATTTTCAATTGTCTCATATACTTGTGACAGGGGGACATTGAATAAGATCAACAAAATAATCCCAACACATATGAATTATGGTTCTGGGTAAAAATATTGGAGGTGCCATAGACTGTCAAAAGGACAAACTGATCTGTCTTAGAAGAATGGCCTTTGTGTTCCCTATAGGCAAAGATGGCGAGACTTCATCATATGTACTTTGTATATGTTGTAAAGAGAAACCAGTCGCTGGAGAAGGACATCATGTTTTGTAAAGTAGAGAAGCAGTGAAAGAGAGGAGGGCACGCAAAGAGATGCCTACAACAATGGGCTCAAGCACAGGGACAATTGTGATGATGGTGCAGGACCAGTCAGTGTTTCATTCTGGTGTGCATAGAGTCCCTGTGGGTAGGAAACAGTTTTAAGGCACCTAACACCAACACTCTGTCCTATTCTGAATCCAGTCTGAAATCTGGCAGCTCCCTGTCAATGTACTGCTGCAATCATTGTTGGGGATCTTCAGCAAAATGGTACTTGCACGTATTATCTGTTCTACTGTTTTATAATTTGTGCATTCTGTTCATTTGGAGTTGTGCATTTGTGCATTTGGAGTTGGCACAAATATGAATCGTCTCCATTCAGTTGGCCAGATAGCTCTTTTCTAACTTTCTGGACATAGAGAAGCCAATGTTTCCAATGCTTCATCATCTGGTTGAAACATTTCTCTTTATATTCCATCAATTTCTGGAGCCTTGTTTTGGGCTAATTCATGTGTGTGTGTGTGTGTGTGTGTGTGTGTGTGGCATTACTGCCCTGGTGGGAGTAGGAAGCCCAGCCTTGCTCCTGGAGAGCTGCTGCTGGATTTGAATCGTCAACTCTTTGGGTTGCAGTCCTGCCCACAACCACTACACCACCAGGGCTCAGCCTGGGCTAATTCTTTCAGTAAAGCTTGAACTTCTTTCTTCTGCACTGCTAGCTTTTGATCATATGCTACAACTTAAAATGTCCAAGTGCTATTTCTTTTTGGTGCAATGATTGTGTGTATTACTTCCATCTTCTTTGGTTGTTTTCTGCATCATTTAATATTCTGCCTGTAGGTTCTTTCAATATTGAAACATGAGGCTTGAATTTTTTTCTTGTATTCTTTCAGCTATGGATATGCTGAGCATGTTCTTCATTTTCTAACTCTAGTTCTTTGGACACTTCATTATAATTTTTGCCTTTGTCTTTTAAAGTTGCCCTTTCAAATTTTATGTTCAGCTCCTTGACGCTATCATTGCTTTCCTATACCTTAACTACCCTACAATTAAAAGCACATTTCAGAGTCTCTTTGTAGATCTACTTTAGTCTTTTATTTCTTTCCTATATTTTAATGGCTTTTTACCTGCTTTACATATTATGTTCTTGATGTCACCCCATTCTTTACCTGCTCTTCTTTCATTAGTGCCCAAGGCATCAAATTGGTTATTGATATGTTCTTGAAATTTAGGTGGGTTTGTTCAAGGTCATATTTTGGTTCACATAAAAGTGTTTTAATTTTCTATAGCTTCAACCACAACTTACATAAGTTGTAAGTTACAGAAGAGCAATTCTTGGCTTAGCTATTAATACTGAGTTTCTACATTATTTCTTCCCACAGATGTAGTCATTTTTATTTTTGTATATCCCAGAAGAAGTCCACATATATATTCACCATTTATTCTTTTCAAAGGTATTTTCCATGAAGAAGTTGTTGCTCTTGAAACATTATATCATGCAATATCCATCTTTATTTCTATCACCAATATCACATTTTCCAACTCCCATCCCTTCCTCTTTGTTTCCAGCTATTTCATTCCAATCACCAATAATTATCAATGCATTTTGACAGAATATTTTGTCAAGTTTAGACTGAAGACTGATAAAATTCTCCACTTTATCACTAACATTAGTGGTCGGTCCATAAATTAGAATCAAAGTTGTCTTGACTGGTTATTTCTTTATTTGGATAAATATTATCTTGTTACAGATAGCATTGTACTTCAAGATAGGTCTTTAAGTAGCCTTTTTGATGATACATGCAATGCCATTCCTCTTTAATTTATCATTCCTGGCATAGTAAGTCATATGGCTGTTTCAAAAAGGTCAATGCTAGTCTATTCCAACTCACCTATGCCTAGGATATTTAACTTTATGTACTCCATTTCATTTCTGATGGCTATCAGTTTTCCAAGATTTATATTTTACATTCTAAGTTCCAATTATTAACAGATGTTTTCAGCTGGTTGCTCTCATTTTGAGTCATTCCCCAACTACAAATGAAGGTTCTGAAGATTTTATTCCATCCAGACCATGATGGTCATTCTAGTATTTGAAATACCAATGGGATAGATTCTAGCTTACAACAATACACAAGTCACCATAGTACAAGAAAGTGGCAGACAAATGGTGGAAATATAAATACAGTCTGGGGAGAGCAGCCAGTTTGACCCACCTGCCTAGGACAAACCAAGAGGAGAGTGCAACAGACCAGTAACTGGAACAAAGCCATGAAGTCACTGAGGATTGTAGACATCTGACTCAGGGGGCAGCAAATCACATCCCATCCAAACTTGTAGGGTGTTACTCACAGGGGCCCACACTAAAAGTGTAGGCAGACCACTCCATCTCTCACTGAGTGCAAGAACAGCAATGGGTACTTATAGGTTGCACATCTTTTGGACATGAACGCTGGAGACTAAAAGGGTATATGTGTTGTTAAGTAAGTGGAACCTGAGAGCTGTACCTGAAAGAAATGAGGTCTGGACTGATAGTCTATAACATGCCCTTCTCTTTTCTTAGCAGAGAGATATTTATCTTCTCAAAGTCGGGATCACTGTTAGACTTGTGACTACCTGTACGTCTTTTTTTTTGGTGTTTATCTATACAAGATAGGCAGTCTTACAGAGATAGTGACTGGACCAATGTATTCTGTAGGACATGGGAAGGAAGGAGGCAGGGGAGGTGAGTATTAAGATAATAATGATGGGTACAGAAGAAAAATAAGTGTTTTAGAACTGATAGCAAAAAGGATAGAACTCTTCTGCTCATGCTTGATCAACTGAATAGTATCAAACAGAAATTATTGAGATGTGAAAGATGGTAAACATGATAGGGGACAAGGAGGAAATTTTAAAGATGAAAAAAGGGAAATACATATATGAATTATAAATGTATATGCAAATATATAAGTATATGAGTATTTGTTTGTCTATGGCTATATGAACAGATGCAACAAGGAAGCAGATGGATTTGGGGCCTCAATTGAAATCTTATATTAGAACAAGAATGGTTTGTTCTAGTGATATTGCATTGTATGATATTCACCTCCCTGACAGGATTGCTGAAGAAAAATGGGTATAAAAATAAATGTGGTAAGAAAGATAATGGTGTCAGGCTATGAAACGATAGAACATCTGGGGTGTTAAAGACTTGCAGTTAAACAAGTGACTATCTAGCAGGGAAAAAACAAAGTCCACATGGAAGAAGCACATCAGCCTGTGTGATCCTGAGATGTCAATGGGAATAAGTATCAGAAGTTCTAAAGCAAGCAACCGAATCCATGTAAAGGGGTTTGAATGCAATGGAGGCCCAAATTCTACCTGTAAGATATTTTGACAGTCCTTCTCAGAAGGGCAACACATATGGTAAGATAAATCCAGAGTTCAGTATAGGATTGATGAACCACATAACTATCCTCTAGTTCTTTAATATTTCCTCCCCTTACTATTGTGTTTTTATTTGTTTTGCCTCATTAATGATGTTAGATTTGTGTATGTTCATTTGTATATTTAAGATTATTTGGTACATAAAAGCCAAGATAGATAACCCTTCAGAAACTGTAGGAAGAGGGAGTAATAGGAAGCAGATAGCACTGATGACTGTATAACACCATTTGATGGAATTGAACAACAGAATTATATGTGAATGAATATATTGTAATGTGTAAGGTATTGCGAAAATAAAAAGAAAGGATTATAGGATAAAATGAATAAGGGTTCCTTGGGAGAGAGGTAGAGGGAGGGAGGGAAGGGACAAAGGAGAGGCAATATCAAGGAATTCAAGAAGAAAGAAAATGTTTTGAAACTGGTTGTGATTGCAATTGTACAATATGTCTTGGTGTGATTGAACTATGAAGTGTTATGATATCTGAAAGATCTCCTAATAAAATCCTTCATTAAAAAATGAAAACTCACTGCCATGGATTCACTATCAACTCATAGCAACACTATGTCTATGAGTCCTCTGAATATTAGAAACATGTTGAAATTATAAAATAGATTACTTTCAAAAATAGATTATATATATATATCACCTTATTTAATTGTAGGTAAAGTTCAACCATCTTGTCCAAATCCATTCATTAATTCCTCAAGTAACTACACAAGTTTTGGGGTCTGGCATATAATTATTTGCAGGATAAAGTAGTATTAAAAGGCTATCAGATGCATGTATGTAACAGAGGTTGCTAGTTTCTTACCTAGGGTGAACACTTCATAGGATGATCTCCAGTGATTAGAATCCCAACCCCTTGCTGGGTGTATAACCTCTGACTTGCTTCTGCAAAGGTGACGAGATTTTTTTCACATGTCAGTAAGGTTCCCAGTCTGTTGATCTTGAGTTAATCATAAGGGAGAGAATGCTGGCTGGGTCTGGCTTCGGTAGGTACATTCTTTGAATGCTCACCATACATGCCCTGATGTGAGAGAGACTCTGCACATTATTAACTTGAAACTGTCACACACTTTATAGACACAAATAAAAGGACTCTACCCCAAACTGCAGGATATCAGAAGCAAATCCTTTTGTAGTTAAGGCTCTTGATAAAAATGCAGCTCAGATGACATCTTGAGCTTGGCTTTATGAGACCCTGATGAGAGAACTCAGCTAGTTCATATCTGGACTTCTGATCCAAAGAAACTGCTAGATAATGACTGGGTGTTGTTTTAGACTACTAAATGAGTAGTGATTTGCTACCCAGCAGTAGAAAACAAATGCATTTCCTAATAGCTTTTCCCTCTTTATAGCACAATCTATATTTCTCGATGAGAACATTATTGTCGCACTGAAAACTATACTCTTCAGACTTATCTGAATTGTGGCCAAGCAACTTAGTTCTGGATCGTCATATTTAAATGTAAATGATGTTAGAATGTTCCTGAAGCATTCAAAAGGGAACATGCAGCCCTTTCTTTTCGGTATCCTGCTACTTGAATCAAAGTTGTGAAGTTGGATCTCTGACAGCCGTCTTGCGCCACGAGCAGGAAACTCACAGCGGAATGATGTCTCAGTGAGCTGACAGAAATCTGGGTAACAGGTGATTTCATGGAGTCTCTGTACCAGTCCTCGAATGCTTCCTCTGGGCTGATTTTATGTGACAAGAAAACAAGCTTTTATTTAAACATTATTCTGGAATTCTATATTACATATGGCAGAAGTTATTCTAATGTACTTTTATTAAAATATACGTGTACATATATTAAATAAATGTCTTTCAATAAATACAGTAACATGGATTGCCTCAACTCAATTATTAGCAGGAGAAAAGGCACCTTGGAGAGAACAAGGAAATGAAATATGCTTTTCTGAATACAGACATGATTTGCTGCAGGTAGTAGACATGAGACATTTCATAAGAAGTGGCCAGGAGTCAAATATGTAAAAGAGATTATGCACAATATACACAAGTTGTTCTATGCAAACAAAATTCCAAAACACTCAATCTGTTCATAGTTGGACTGAAAACTGAACACCACAGATTCTGACTCATAATGACCCTGAAGGATCGAGTCCAACGAACCTGTAGGGTTGCTAAGGCGGCGATCTTAGAGGAAGCAGATTACCACATCTTTCTCCTCGAGAGACGCTGGTGAGTCTAAACTTCCGACCCCTTAGTTAGCAGTCAAGCACTTAATCACTGTGCCACCAAGGTTCCTAGACACTTGGCTTAATCCGCTCTTTCTTTTTGTGAGCACAGCAGGGAAAGCTGAGACTTAAAGAGACTACATGATCATATTCCAGGAAGGCCCCTTGCCCAACACTGTGAGCTCGCACCTTCAAACCAACCTGATAGGTGACTGCAAGTTTATCAACTACCCTATCATGTCCAGGTGTCTACTCTTTGCTCATTGCAAACATTTGTAAAAGCATTGTGAGTGTGCACACCCTGAGTTAGGAGTGTGCTGGAAGAGACGCAGAGAGAAATACAGTGATGACTCACGGACTTGTAGTGGTGATCACAAAGGAAAAAGGAAAAGGGCCTCCGGTGACAATCAGAGCTCATGAAAGAATGCTCACCCATCAATACATGAATATTCCTTGTAAAACATATCAGGGACAAATGAAAGGCACAGGGGATGCAAGGGGAACTCATGTTGACTCTTCCCTCCTCATTTTGGCTAAAGCCCAGATGATGAGAACACCACCCTCAATTCCTAGCTTGGCCACACTTAGGTCCATTGCCTGTGCAGGAAAGATACAAGTGAAGACTTCAGATTTCAAAGCTCTGGATTTCACAGGGAATTCTCATATTATCGGCCACTGATGACAATTCAGTCCAAAATGTCAAACACATTTTCTATGTCTGAGTAGAAACATTTCAAAGAGCACAAATATAGAAAGTACATCAATACTATTGGGACTATAGCTAAAATTGTCCACACTTGCCAGCAAAAGCATCTCTTTCTGGCTCTTGGCCATGCCTGAGAGAGTTATCATCCTGATAGTATTTGGGGGGAAATTATTATATGCTTTTATATTGAAAACAATCATTCAGCCATAAGTGTTACATTACTATAAGACATTATAATCTTCTATGACCTAATGCCTTGCAAATTCCTGCTTAGATGGCAACATATTTCATGACGATGTACATCCATGACAAAGATGGGCATTTATATGCTAATAACTGCAATATGGATATCTATAGCCCATTACTATAAATTTCAGACCTTATTGTAAGGGGGGAAATGACATTGGGACACAAGTTATCACAAAAAATGTGTGCTTGATAGAATCAGATGTAAAAAATAAAAAAAATAAGCACATGTTTGTATCTTGACCCTGTTTTAAGCCATTTCAGGAATGCACATTGTACTTCTACATGAAAAACAAAACAAATGTCAAGGTTTGGGCAATAGAAAAATAAGTATCTAGATCCCCAGGAACTAACAAGTTTCTTCTCTTAGACCCATCACTTCCTCCAGTAAACACACAGCTCCATTAGCAAGTGGAACAGATTTCACCATAAATACTCACTCTTATGTGTTGAAACATATGGAGGCACATAAGACAGGATTCACTAAGAGCAGGCTGGATCTCTGGCTGGAAACTCAAGAATGTAGAGAAGAAGGAACAATAATGGTTCCTTATAATAAGAAGAAGGCTGAGTGGCAATGTGATTAAGTACTTAGCTGCTAAGCACAGCGTTGATGGTTTGAGCTCACCCACCAACAACTTTATAGGACAAAAATGAAACAGTCTGCTTCTATAAAAATTTCAACCTTGGAAATTCTACAAGATAGTTCTACTCTATACTATAGGGTCATGATGAGTCAGAATAGGCTCAAGGACAATGGTTGAAATCATCTTTTACAATAGCACTAGTGATATTCACAGTTGATGCCCATTCTAGTCACCAATACATACTAGATGCTAACGTTCTGGGCTAGTCACTCTGTGATGCATTTTACATGTATCTTCTCATTTAATTCTCCACAAAATACCAATTTAGTGCTATTGTCTTAATTTGAGTTCACTAGAAAAGCAAATACTGGCAAAACCAGTATTTATGTATATAGATGGTGGAATTTATATCAAGAAAAATGGTTAACACACCTGTAGAAACTATCATGTCCCAGTCCAGACATGTCTGAGCCCATGAGCCAAATGTTAAGGTGGTGGCTTCTCCTAATCCACATGGTGACAGAAATTGTTGACCCCAAGATTAACAGGAAGACCACAGCTGGTAGCTTCAGAGGTGAATGAATCCATGGTTGTCAGGTTGGATGACTGGCTGCTCTCTCCCAGGACTAGAAGGCAGTGTGGCAAGCAGTTTTCTCCAGTCCAAGGAACCAGAAGAAATGACCCAGATACCAAATCCAGCAAGTAAACTTTTTCACGGCGTCTGCTTGCATGGAAAGCAGGCCATGCCCCTGAGGAAATCTCCTTTCAATTGATTTCATCAGGTCTGTAATGAAGCCTTTTCTTCTGCAGTGCTAACGGATGGATTTTTTTTTTGCACCCTTTCTCTAATGGATGCATTCTAATCAGTGATCTTACATTTGAAGTCCAACACATTTTGTACCATCTGATATATTTTGTACATTAATGCCATTCAAAGTTTGGTATGAAGACCAGTGACAGTCCAAACAAGCTTCAAACTGGCTTCAGTTTGTTAGTGGTCTACAGTGAAGAGAGTATACAAATGAAGGAAACTCGTTTGGAAAATAGGAATTGTCATGGTTACATCACGTCAATCAATGAAAGACGGGCTTTTCTCATTCTGTAGAGAAAGATCATGTCAGCTGTGGTACAACTCAGTTGGCACATAGGGTTCCACACCAGATTGGAAATCATAAGCAAATGAATGAGTATATTAAATTAGATGACAGTCATATAAAGAAGGATTGATGTCTATCCTTGGAGTTCTCACTACCCAAGCGGTAGGTGAGAGAAAGAGAATGTTGAGTTGTCCTTGAGAACAAGACCCACCTGAAACTCTCATAGGAGTATATTACCTCGATCATGCCATTGGCCAGTCCTGGGTCACATACTCCCCTCTATCAGCGAAGAAGGTTGAGGAAAAGAAGTCCTGTGGTGCAGTTGGTAAAGCATTTGACTGCTTACAAAAGGGTCCGCGGTTCAAACCCACCAGAAGCGGTAATCTGCTTCCGTAAGGATTGGAGCCTTAAAAATGCTGTGGAGCAGTTCAATTGCGAGTCAGAATTGACTCTCTGGCAATGGGTTTAGGAAAGAGGGAAACAATTGGATCTTCACTACATCTACTGCTGACAATTTCTAGTGATAAAATGATGCAAGAAGAAAAACAGGTACTACTTCTAAGGCTTCCCAGGAGTGGTATTTCAACTTCAAATGCCCTTGCTAAGAACGTGGTATGCTCCCCCTACAGAGAACTCAAATTACCCTTGATTCCTGTCTCACTCTCTCAAGCCAGCTTCGTTACCTTTCTATTGATTCTTTAAACGCCTGAACATCTTCCAATAAATTCCCCTTGATTTAAGGTAGCCAGAGGTGACTTCTTTGTAAGTAGTTTTTGAAAAGTCCTAAAGTCATACTAAAGTTACCAAGAAGAATGACATCTGTTTAGCAAGTTTCTCTGAATGAATGCATTATGATTCATTCCATGTGATTCAGAACTGATATATAAACAAAGGTCAAAATCCTATAGGCCATCGACTAATGTCTACCTTCAAATGCAAAGAGTGGTTTTACTACCAACATTTTCATTCATGTACCACACACAATATATCAATTGTATCGATCTTAAGATTGACAGGTGAAAACAGGAAAGAATGCCTGAAAGTCACATTATTGAATTCAAACCAATGTTTTAAATGTAATTTATGCTTGGTGGTCTTCTTCTCCAGGGGTGGGGTGGGGTCAATATTTTGAGTAGTTCCACTTTAAAAAATAGTTAAATGTCATGAAATTTTGCAAAACACTTAAATGGTAGTCAGCTTGGGTAAGTCATGAGAACTAGTTATAGAATGATGCTCCTGACTTGTTTTTTTGCTTTGTTTTTTTTTTTAATTTGTTGTTAGATGTCATCAGGTCAATTTCAACCTACAGCGACCTTCCGCACAACAGAAGGGAACACTGCCCAGCCCTGTGCCAACCCCGACCCCATTGTTGCAGCCACGGTGCGAATCCATCTTTTTCAGTTAGGCAACAGGATTTAGGGCTCCCACCTGGTAAGTGTCAGAGGTTGCATAGAGGAGGTATGCAGGTGAGATGTGTGTTGCTTGATCATCACAATGTTTTCTTGAGAAGGTAATCCGGATGACAGTACTTTGAGGTTGGGAAAATTTCATGGAGAGATGGAACTTCTGGAATCCCAGTTGGACTGGAAACACTCAGCTTGCGTTCTTGCAGAAAAGAGTCCATCAGATGGAGATTAGAAGGCGCCCCCTTGAGGCAAGGGATGCACTTTCCAGTTTACTGCCACGCTATCAGCTACCCTTTTCGCCTGACTCAGGGCCCAGATGACTCATTCAGCTATATTACCTTCTGAGCCTGGCAGGCATCAGAGTTTCCAGATAATACAAACAGAATGTGGAATTAGAATGGCGCACTCAAAATGCAGTACAATTAGAATACAAGTGATAGCTTGGGTGCCCACTGAGAGCTTTCTAGCAGCCAGAAGGTTATACCAGGAAGGGAGCCCAGATGAAGGTCTTTAGGAAAATCCAGTGTGGCTAAAGAGAAAGAAGGAGACAAAGGGAAGTTAGGCGTAATCCCCAGAAGAATCTGTCCAGTTTATCCAAGCATACTATATAGAACTCTCATGTCAATGTGAAAAAAAGAGGGGACCCTGTACATTTCCAAGACTGTAACTCTTTACTGGAGGAGAAAGCCTCATCTTGTGCCTGCAGAGTGGCTGCTAGCTTCAAATGGCCCATCTAGTGGTTGTCGGCTCAACAAGGAATCTCCAAACGACCAGGCCATCTAGAGAAGCTCTCGGTGCCATCGAGTGAATGCTGATTCACACTGAACCCCACGTGGGTTTCAGAGACTGGAATTGTTTGCAGGAGTAGAAACACTAGTTTTTCTCCCTTAGAGGTGCTAGTGGTTGAGAACAGCCAACCATGCAGACCACGGCCCAATTCCGTATGCACGACAACACGAGGGCTCCAGCAGGTCTTCTCTCTGCAGTATCTCTTCGCATTTATGCCAGCAGTCACATCTCTTGCTGATCTTTGGCCTCTCCAGCAATTATTCCCTTGGTCTCTGCAAACTCAGTCTTGTGGACTCTGTGCTACCACTTCTGCTGTGTCTCTTGGACTTGGCACTGCTACTCCACTGTCTCTCCATCCGGAATCTCAGACACACTTCTCTCCTAGCTCCGCCTTCTTGGTGTTTGTGGGGTTCTCTCTCTTACTGCTTCTTAGAGACTCCCTTTATGCTCAGTGGATGGGAAAATAACCAATCCTGGAATCACAGTATTGTATATATTATTTGCAATTTCATACCCAGTCATGTATGTGGTAGATATTACGAAGAATGTGGATAGAAAAACCATTCCAAGTAATTTCATACCAAGTATTTCCCTACAATAGATCTTATTTTTCAATCAATTTATTAGCAAGATTTAATATGTGTGTGTATGAAGGAGAACAGAAATAATTTGTGCACTGCCAATAGCACTTTTAAAAGAATCAATGAGAAGAATCAGTGAACACTCAAGAACCCAATTTCCAGATACATTCTGGTGATAAGATCTAAACACATGTGCAAAACTCCAGTAATTTGTTCTTGAAATCTCTGCTAAGCATCAGAAATTTCCAGAACAAAATTAAGCCTGCATTGTAATAAAGGTATTTCATAAAGAAAGGGGAAGATGTTTTCCATCCACGAGGAGGAAATTCCAGGGATCCACAGTATATTCTTGGATTGCCTTGACTGCGTTTTTGTATTCTAGGTTGGTTTTTCCTGCATTTCTCATTTGGGGGGGTTGGTGGAGTGGAAAAGGCAGCCTGAATAAATTTATAAAGCAAAGTAAATAGTCACTTGAGACCTGAAGTTCCTTCCCTACTTAAAAAAAAAAAAAAGAGGCCTTGAAACAATGAAGACATACATTGATTTGTTCTTGTACCCACTTGGAAAAAGGGGCACAAGGCAAAAGAATAGCAGGAATATTCCCTCTGCTCTATCAAGCCATCAAGAGCGTGAGGACACAAGCTGTTTCTTGCACTGGGCAGCAGAGACTCTGGTCAAGGACCCCACTGCCATAACCTAAGCCAAATATAGTCCAGAGGAGGTTAGAAGCTAAAATAATGTTAATAATTCAGGCCCATGCAACTCTTTGCAAACATTAAGTAAAGATGTCTTACAGTGCCTCAGAGGCACATGAACTAGTTACAATCTCCACTCCCTTTTCAATCCTCTTTCCCAGAGATACTTACTGAGCACTTAGTGTGTAGACCATTGACTGAGGGGACCCAAAGAGGAATAAGGGCTGTGTCCCCAGGTTGACACCATTCTCAGTGCAGTGGGCAAGAGGAAAAGTGTACAAGTGGGAAGAGAGTAGGAAGGAGTGATCAGAGAGAAACAAGAAACACTCATGCATAGCACATCTTCACACATAACCCTGGAGTACCAGATAGCACTTGAGCTTGGGAAAATGCTGGAAAGGAAAGGGAAAATATCATTCAATCTGGTTGTCTGTCTTGAACTTGAACTGACTTCATGACACCCACCTCCAGCCACACCTTTGGCATTGTCCATGAGCTCAAGCCCAAGTTTGAGCTTGGGCCCGAGCTCAAGCTCCTCTGTGATTGTTTCTTCCCCAGGCCATTCATAGGGGTGCCCATCTTCCCACTAGATTGCATGGCATCGATGGACTGTTTTGGTAATCCAAACATTAAAGGGTATCCAGTACAAATTAAAAGGTTGACTGTTCATTTTCTAAATCAAAGAGCCTTTGAGGTATTTCTTAGCTAGTGGTGAATCAGGCAGTCTGAATCAGTCTGAGCTGCCACTGTTTTGTTTTCCACTTCCCATGGAATCTATTCCCATTCATGTGCTCCTTGGGGTTTTTGATGGCTGACTTTTGGGAAGTAGTAAGTACCTCTTGGTGGGCTTAAACCTTCATCTTTCCAAATAGAAATCAAGTATATGAGCTTTTTGCATCACATAGGTGCTCGGGGTTAAGTAAGGTGATCTTCTACAGAAGGGCAAAGTTATTTTCTCTTCTAAATTACACCTCACCTAGTATTCACAGGTCCAGAATCCCTCTATAGAGTATGATGGCCTTCATGAACATATGCTAGAAGGCATTTGGTTGCAAAAGCCACTGGGTGAGAAAGGAAAGTGCAAAGGAAAGCATGCTGATTTTTCTCACAGCTCATTTGAACAGAAAAGGGATAAAAAGAACACATCTGGGTTATCTAATGAAACGTAGCAAGTGAAAGGCAGGCAGATGAGGGGGAAACCACTTGAAGTCAGGAGTCAGAGAGCGCTGACCCAGCTAGAGACCTAGCCTAACCGAACAAGAGCCCATCAGTCGGGGCACTGGAACTGAGAGCGTCCTCTTAGTTTAGCCCTTATTTACCTTCATCAAATTGCCACTGAACAATTACTTTAAGCCAAGCACAATTCTTCAAGTTCCAGATACACAAGACCACCACCTCCCCACCCAGGGTAAAAAGAGGTCGAACCGACCCAGAGAAGAAACATGAAGATTTGGATACTTTCTCACACTCACCTAGGTATGGTACTCTACATACTTCTATCTAAAGGACTTTCCTTTCCTCTTCTCTGCCACACACCCCTCTACCATAATCTATTAACTAATAGGTCTTTTCTAAAGGTCTGCTCAGATGCAGTTAGAACCCCTCCTATGTTCCCTCTGCATCCCTGTGCACATCTCTCTACTATAGTTGTGTTAGTCCGGGTAGACTAGAGGAACAAATTTCATAGATATGCATGTGGATATAAGGAAAAGGTATATATACAAGAGGAACAGGACATGGAGAAAACATCCCAGCCCAGTCCAGTTCAAAGTCATAAGTCCGATATTAACCCATATGCCCGAAATCAGTCTATAAAGTCTCCTTCCGACTCATGAAGTCAAAAGTCAGTGGGTGCAGAATCCCGGCACTGGCAGGGGTCACCACATGGCTCCTCGCTTCCAGGGGTCAGGGTCCATCAACAGCATCCAGTGGTGGCAGAAGCAACTCATCACTGGCAGAGGTCTCCATGTGGCCACCCCAGCTTCAGAGGTCTGGCTCCATCAGGGTAAAACCTTGTGGCTTCTGCTCTGGCTCCTTCAGCTTCTGGGATGCTGCCATCTTGTCTTGTCCGTGATTAATTGATTAATCGTCTCTGAGACTAACTCCCAACCACTGGGGAAGATAGCTTCTCATCTTCACGTGGAAAATGTCACAAGATTTCCCAGAAGTCTCAGGAGACCACCATGCCCACATAGAGGCCTCATTGACTACTCAATGGCTATCTCCAGATTAACAGGCTAGACTCCACCCCTACATTTCAATCATAAAATTAACATGACTGCCACAATAGTTTTGTCCCAACTGCAATATGAAGAGCTGCCTAGTTCACTCTCTACTTGGAAGTCCTCTTTGCTCCTTGAAGTCTATAACTCACTCACAACCTACACCTACCACACAGTAAATACTGAATGCATATGCACACACGATATATATATATATATATACATATATATATATATGTATGTATCTGTGAGGATATTTCAAAAAGTTCATGGACAAAGAAAATAAAAAGATAATGGATTGTTGGAACCTCCCCATAGATATACTACAGATGAACTTGCACACGCTATAATATGCATAGCGTGCACATCATATGGAAAGTCTCGGTGGCATCATGGTTAAGAGTGGGCTGCAAACTACAAGGTTGGCAATTCAAAACCACCAGCTGTTCCTTTGGACAGAGATGAGACTTTCGGCTCACCTAAAGAGTTGCAGTCTCAGAAACAGATAGGGGCTGTTCTACTCCACCCTATAGGTTTGTCATGAATTGCAATCGACTCAATGGTAGTGGGTATAGATTTGGGTTCACACTAAGTCTGGGTACACACTTTTTTGAAGGGTTGACAGAATTTGTGGGGTAGAAATGTTCAGGGGGGCATGCAGAAATTGTGTTTGGGTCTGGAACCTGAGTTTATAAAGTTGCCAGAGTTCAGGTGATGAAGGGCAACCAGAGATGGTGAACTCACTAAGGAAATAGAAAAGAGCCACGATCCAGGAGCAGAGCCAACCATCGACTTGATACACTAGTAGGTGAAATATCACAAAATTATAATTTCACAGGAAGGCCATGAGGAATACAAGCTCGCAGATCTGATGCATGACCACCATAAAGGAATTCTCCAAGAAGAATGGGTGAACGGGAATTTTACAAATACACTTTAAAAAGTATAATTACAATGTCAAAGGGAAATAGTGAAGTGTGAAACTTAGAGACTGGTGGAGGCCAGGAGAAAAAGCAGAAAGCTTGTGATTGTGGTCTACTAGTCCAAGGAGAATACAAAGGTATGCATGGATCTCAGGGGAAATAAAGTTGTTCCACGTCCTCTTCTCAAGCCAGCCTGGACCTCTGGAAGTTACCTGTCAATGGGCTGCAACAATCATTGCTAGGTGATGTTCAGAATTTTTTGCTTGAATGTGATATAAATCACATTGCTCTATCACCTGTGTATCCTTTTGAGCCACCTTCCTTTGGCATGGGTACAATTGTGACTCTCTTCCAGTCAGTTGAACCATTCACTGTCTTCCAAATTTCCTGAGATAGATAATTAAGTGCTTCCAGTGCTTCATAAGCTTGTGGAGACATTTCTTTTGATATCCCACCAATTCCTGGAGTCTTGTTTTGGGTTCATGCTTTCAGTGCTTTCTTGCTCATGTGATACCTCTTGAAGTGGTTGAATGTTGATGATTTCTATAGGTTATAGCAACTCTGTGCATTCCTTTTTGATGCTTTCTACTTGGTTTAGATATTTGCCCATAACATTTTTCAATGTTACTTTATTTTTTTCTTCAATTCTTTCAGCTTGAGTTAAGTTGACTATGCTCTTCCCATTTGGTTCTATACAGTTATTATAATGTCTTCTAGAGTTGCCTTTTGAAATGTTTTGCTCAGCTCTTTGACTTCATTATTTCTTCCATTGCCACAGCGACAATTAAGAGAAGGTTTCAGAGTCTCTTCTGGCATTGATCTTTCCTGCCTTTTTAATGTCCTTTGCTTTCTTCATGTATGATGTTAACGTCAACCCCCACCTCGCCAGGTCTCTGTCAGTGCTTGAGTCAAATCTATTCTTGAAATGTTCTCAAAATTCAGAATAGATACACAGACTCTGTTTTGACTCTTGTGGACATGTTTCAGTTTTCTTCAACTTCACTCTCTGCCCTCCAGTAGATACCTGTGACTAGGGTAACTCCAGGACAGGGCACAATAGCCTTCTGAGTTTCTGAAACTGTAACTGTGTGTCAGAGTCGGAAGTCCTTTGTTTCTATCCAACCTCAATTTCCACATGAGTAATTGATGGCCTGGTCCACAGTTAGTTCATGAGTGTATTCTAGTTGCTACTATTGAGCTTCTCCACTGTTTTTCCCCATGTATTCCACCTGAAGAAGTCCATGTGTGTAGTTGCTATTTACGTTGCTAGAAAACAATATCTGTGATGAAGAAGTTGTTGGTCTAGCAAATTTCTATCATGCAATCTTCAGTTTCATTTCTATCACTAAGGTCATCATTTCCAATTATTCCTTCCTCTTTGTTTCCAATGTATGCATTCCAATTACCAACAATTAACAATGTATCTTGATTGCATGTTTGATTAATTTCAGGATAAAGAAGTTGATGGAATTTCTACATCATTATTTTTGATGATTTGTGTATAGCTTTGGATAATACTTGTCTTGACTGCATTTCCTTGTATATCTACAGATACTATCTTGTTACAGAGAGCACTGCACTTCAAGATGGATCTTGAACTGTCCTTTTTGAAGATGACATACCATTCCTCTTTAATTTGTCATCTGTGGTAGAGTAAATTCCCTATCTGATTCAAAATGGCCAACATGAGTCTATTTCTGTTCACTAATACTTAGAATAATGATCTTTATGTGTTCCATTTCATTTTGGTGCCTTCTAAGGTTATAGATTCACACTGTATATCTCCTGAATCCCAATTATTTACACATATGTACAGTTGCTTCTTCTCGTTTTTAGCAGTGCCGCATCAGCAAATGAAGATCTTGAAGGTTTTACTCCATCCACTTCTTTAAGATCAGCTCTACCTTGAGAAAGTCACTCCACTTTAGTTATATTATAAGTCCCTTCCAACCTGAGGGGCTCTTCTTCCAGGACTACATCTGACAAACACTCCACTGATATTCTTGAAGTTTTCAGTATCTGACAAGCTTTGCTGTGATTCATAAAGTTTCAGGAGCGAATTCCTCAGAATTGGACAGCCTATTCCTTCTATATAATCTGTTCTTAGTCTGGAAGCATTGCTGAAACCTGTTCACCTTGACTGAGCCTGCTGGTATTTGACATGCCAGTGACATTGCTTCCAGAATCACAGCAACATGCAAGTCACCACAGCACAAAGTGACAGACACATGGTAGAAGTCCCCTCTAGACACTGGAAAAAGTAAGGTAATAGATTCTTTCTGGAAGCCTTCAGAAGGAATGGAGCCCCATGACACATTGGTTGTAGCCAACAAAATTCATTTTGGAATTCTTACCACCAGAAAAGTATGTGAATGTGTGTTGGTATAGCCACTATATTTATAATAATTTGCTACAGCACCAATAGGAAGCTATTGGGTAATCAAAGGAATTGGCTGAAACTAAAACAAAGCTTTAAGTCAGAAAACCTGAATGTTCAGACCTAGATTTCTTTTTATTAAAATCCATGCAATCCCACTACTCTGTTATTTTTCATTCTATGATCCCCTTTAAAGCCAGGTGGGTATATTGAAGCAAAATGGAACAAGTCAGAAGGAAATTGACTTTCAAACTCAACACAAAACAGTTCCAGAGAGTTCCCACTCACTTTGCTTGGGCAAAACCCAGTAACTTGTCAATGAGGCAGGATATTGTAATTAAATGCCAAATTAAACGGTGCCAATGCTTTATTTCGGAAAGTTTGATAAAGCCTCACGTATCACAAAGCTAAATATACTGGAGAGCTGCAGAGGATTAAATGTTGGCCCAATCTCTTAAACAGAAGATAGGCAGTGCAGGCAGATGCTACAATATGGATTTCAGCAACCTTATGCATAAACATGAGAAAGTTCTGAGTCTGAAATGTCAACACTTCTGAAAAAATCTGCCAAGTCACCTTACATTTCCATAAATAAAAGATCTCTTGCTTATAAACTGGCTTCTCATGGAATTATAAATCATAGTTATAGCAGATCACATGTCACCAAAGACCTTGATGGACCCAGCCCCACCATGTGAGAGAGACAAAGGTGAAAACTCTGAACCCATTTGGTAGATGATAAAACTGAACCTCAGAAGGGTAGGGTGATGACTACCAGGGCACAAGGTCTAGTAAGAAGCAGAATTGATTTTACAGAAGAAGTATTACAATCAGTTCTGCAGTTTGCACCCAGTGTCTTATCAGGAGCTACACTAGAGAGATGCAGAGGATTAAAAGATATTCAGTGTCTCTAACGGAGACCCCTATAAAATTATTAGTATTTTTTGTTTTTGTTTTTATCTGGCCTTGCTCTTCAGGTGCTACTATCCCTGGACCTGCTTTGTGAAAGGGTCAAGGAGGAAGGAAGAAATATGCAGGCATGTCTTAAGGTTTTCTGCTTCTGAGGATTTAGCTGGGCACAAGTAGAAATCTATAAAGATGCTGCCTTAGAGAAGGCACACCACTGTTCTCTCTCTGCTTGTTCATCTTAAAATGGGGATGAGATACCCCACTTCCAATAAGTTATCATTAGGGTTTTAAAAATAAATTTAAAATATTTATCCTATGCTTGTTTTTATAAAGTTCTTCATATTATTATTATATTGCCACTACATTTAATGTTCTTTTTAAAGTGAAGGCACATTAACATATCTGAACCCTATATAATCGCTAGTAACATGCATGCATATCCTTAACAAAGATATAATAGAGTTAAAAATGTCTGTGCACTTATTTGACATGACTGAAATCATATAATTACTCTATAGAAGTTATGAGACACAAAATCCCTCCTTTAGTAACATATTATTAATGATGATTTCCTTGAGATACATTGAGTGGATTCAGGAGCAAGAGGGAGACCGAGAATGTACCCAGGGCCGGTGCTTCAATTAATCAACTTCTGTTTCTGTAAATAGCCCTAAGTGAAAGAATCAAACTATTATGTTTTGTAGATGAATGATCAGTGAATGCACAGAAACTCATCTGTCATGGTCTAGTTTTGCCTCCCGACAAGAATAATGAAGCCCGCATATTCTGAATTCATAAAAAGTCTGGTTTGTGGCTTACCTAGGATCCACATTTAATTAAAGTGGAACCAGCAGCAAGATGGAAAGCCTCCCCAGTTTAAGGGGGCCAAGAGCTCTCTCAGCTCTCTTTCTCAGAGCTGCCTTCTCCAGGCTTCACGAGCAGCTCTTTCTCAGGATGGGAGAATATTTCTCGGAGAACAAGAGACATTTTGTTCTCAAGGAGTAGTCTGTGTTGCTGAGATGTCTATCGATGTTATTAACCAAGACAAGGATTCCACAGAAGGGACGGACTTTGAGGGTCCTGACTGCAGTGTGTGTGGAGGGGGGTGGGGGGGTGGAGAGGTTTCTTTTGTTGGGACAGGGAAGTATGAAACCAAATTGTTACATATTTTGTACAACAGCATCTTATATGCCACAAGTATGGAATTTAATATCATTTTAATGAGGATATTCCTTAAAGGAATAAGATGTACCCACGGTACTCGGAAGTTACTTGCCTAGAAAGCGGTGATGAAGTGGTGGTATGGGGGCAAGTGGGGCTTTGTTTATTTAAATGCATGATACCGTGTACTATAATCCAATTTTATATCCTACCTATGTTAAAATAAAAAGGTATGAAATTGCACAGCTCAAGACATATACGTTGGTGTGGATCAGGCCACAAAAGTAACAAAGGCCGTACATCGGTGAAGTCTCAGACAACATACCGCTCCTGTGAAAACTAATGCTGCTGCCATATCTCAGGGGGCAGTGCAAACCCAGCAGCAGCTTGCGACATCAAGGAGCTTTCGCTAAGTAACTCTGAAGGGCTCCAAGTTCATGGAAGACTGTCATAAAAAGAGAATGGAAGATTTCCATGAACTTTTGGAAGGTCACTCTCCCCTAGATCAGGGATGAGTGGTGCTAAGGAAGTAGCAAAACCCAGTACATCAGAAAGAATTCCTACAGAATGGGTCACATGCAAAAATGGCATCATTGAGTCAACTCCAACTCCCGGTGACCCCAGGTATGTCAGAATGAAAGTGATTTTCAACGTCTCAAAAGCAGATTGCCAGGCTTTCCTTTCAGTGTAACTCTGGGTGGACTTAAATCTCTAACCTTTTCTCAGTGGCTGAGCAAGTTCACTAATTGCACCATTCTGGGACTTCTGATGGGTCACGGTCCTTAACGCCTGTCAACCATCACAGTGGTGCCAAGAGTGATTACAGCCTGCTCTTGGATGATGCTGATGGACCATCAACAGATGCAGAGACCACCAGTGCTAAAACAACCCCCGCCATATGACTTTAAGGCCAGCAACAGGGTGGGCAAAGAAAACTGATAGGAATCAGGGGTTGGGGCACTAACCAACCCAAAGGGAGGGCACGGGAAAGGCAGAGTGAGAGCAGACCACATGGCCTCAGCTGCAGCTATGACATCCTCTCCCTAGAAGGCACCATTGCTAAGGAGAACCCTGAAGACACAGCTCTGGGAGAGCAGTCTCGGTCTGGCCTGCCCACATGGGGCCAAGTCAGGAGGTTAGTGCAAAATACCAGTGATGGGAGTGAAGCCCAAAGTCTCTGAAGTATCCCAATTGTAGACCTCTGACTCAGGAAGCAGAACTTGGCACCCCACCTGAGCTGATTGGGGATTACTCACAAGGGGGTCAAGCTGACTCTGAAGGCATAATGAAGGAGGGAGTGTGGGGGAGGGGGGCACTAGAATGCTCCATCCCTGGCTCCTGGAAGAGCAATGGGGATGTTAAGGATGCTCATCTATCAGACATGAACACTAAAGATTAAAAGGGTGTCTGAGTTGCTAGACAATTCAGACCTGGGATATGGAGCTCGAGAAGAAAGGGGGACTGGGTTGCTGGTTTATAACATGTCCTTCTCTATATTTTACAGAGAGATATTCATCTGTTCTATGCCAGGGTCCTTATTAGTCTTATAGGTATCTGTGTGTGTTTATCTGTACAAGATAGGCAGAATAGGGAATCTTATGGAGACAATGACTAGATGAATGATTCCTGGTGGGAATGGGAGGGGAGAGCAGGAAGGGGAAGGGGAGCCGGAAGCCAAAAATGATGAGCACAAGGGAATAGCAAGTGTTATAAAATTGAGGGCAAGGAGGGTGTGGCCTTTATGGTCATATTTGATCAATTGAGTTGTATCTTAGTGGAATCACTGAGAGGTGAAGAATAATTAGGTATGATTGTAGATAGAAGGAAAGAGGAAAAAAGAAAATATATGTATACATATGTATATATGTAAATACATAAATATGTGTACTTGTATGTATATGTATTTATATGCAAATACAAGGAAGCAAATGAGCTTTGGACTTCTACTTAATGTTACCTCAGTACAAGAACAGATAATGCTAACAATGTGGCATTGTATGATACTCGCCTTCTTGACACAATGGCTGAAAACAAAACAGGTGCATTAGCAAATGTGTTGAAGAAAGCTGATGGTGCCCTGTCATTAAAAGATATAGGGTCTGGGGTCTCTAGTGGCCATCTAGCAAAGAAGCAACAAAGCCCACATGAAAGAAGCACAGCAGCCTATGTGATCACAAGGTGTCAATGGGAAGAAGTATCAGAAGCTCATAAACAAGCAACTGAATCCATGTGTTGAAGCATGGATGTAGTGGAGAGTCCCTCTTAGAAGGGCCACATGGAAGGGATGATAAATCCAGGGTACACTAACGCACCGATAAACCACATAATTATCTGTAGTTCTTTAATTTTTCCTCCCCTTACCATGGTAGATTTTATTTGTATTACCTTATTAAACATTTTAGATTTACATGTCTTCATTTATATATTTAAGATCATTTGGTACATGAAAGTCAAGATAGAATGCCCTTCAGAAACAGTGAGTAAAGTAATGAGGATATAGGAATAGAGTGGGGGAAGGGGGGAAAAGGGAGCTAACTGCTGCAGATGGGATCAAACAACAGAATTGTATGTGAATGCATATATTTAAATTGTGTAAGATATGGCAAAAAACTATTATAGAGAAAAATAAAAATAAATAGGGGTTCTTGGGAGTTAGGGGAGAGGAGGGATGGAATAAAGAAGAGTTGATATCAAGGAGTTCAAGAAGAAAGAAACTGTTTTGAAAATGATGATGACAACACATGTACAAATGTGCTTGATACAATTGATGTATGGATTGTTAGGAGAGCTGTAAGAGGCCCAAATATTATGATTTTTTTTAAAAAAGAAAATATTTTGAAACTGTTTGTTTGAAACAATTGTACAATACTACTTGATGTGATTGAACTATGGGATGATATGATATCTGTAAGAGCTCCAAATAAAATGATTAAAATTTTTAAATGTATAAGTATTTTCTTTCATGCTAGTAAATTCTAACTGATGGCTAATAGGAATATTAACATGGCTGCCCCCACTCTAAAAAACTTTTACTTTTAGATAATACTCAAATGCATTTTACAGTTAGCAGAATAATTACATTATTTTCAAAAATAAATCTTATGTGAATTTTGAATCCTAGCAATTCAAAGGAAGGAACTTGAACAGATGTAAAATACCCTTCTACTGTGAGAGATGTGATTATTGTTCTTTTTCAGTATTCTGTGCAGTGAATAGGGGCTCTGATGATTCAGAGGGTTATGCTTTGTGCTGCAAGCTGCAAAGTCAGCAGTTCAAACCTACCAGCCTCACCTGGGGATAAATATGAGGCTGTCTCGCGAAAGATTTAGTCTCAGAGACCCAAAGAGATAGATGGTTCTAGTTTGTCTAATGGGATTATTTGGAGTAAGAATTGGCTCAAATAAAGTGGTATATGTTTTTGTTTGTTTGAGTTTGGGTGATATTAATGTTGTTTCTGTATGTGTTTTGTCTCAGTGCAGTCACTGCCTCCTACTGCTGCCCTCTGAACTCCACTCTGCTTCCCTCCTGTGCCCAGCCTTCTATCCAGCACTCCGCAGGAAGGAGAAAGGTTTTCAAAGCAGGCAAATACCAAACAGGACTTTGATCTTAAGCAAACACATATATACACAGAACTCACAGCACAAAGCCTAGCCTGGATCCCACAATGGCCGTGAGTTGACTGAGGGAAGGTGAGTGGGTTTTTCTGAAGTGTATGTTTCCATAAGATATGGCTAAGCACCTTGAATAAGTATATTTTTTAGCACACGAATATAAGTATGAGATTCACTAGACCATGCACACTGACCTACGAGCTACTCACTAGAGTTCTGAGAAAGGGGCTTGACTCTCCTTCACCTGCCTCCCTGGGTGGGAACAGAAATCTCTTTAAGCTCTCTGAATCTGATCAGTATCAGCAGCCACAAAGCACATCCCCAGGTGGTTTCTATGTTGAAGGAGCCCTGGGAGGAGTACAGCAGGAAGCTAGGACTACACTCTGAGTTCTTTCAAAGGTTTTTGGGAAATAAAGATGACAGTATGGTAACCCAGGTCAATCACTCTCTGCCTAAGTTTGATTTCTAGAGGTATAGAAGGAAGCCCTTCCACTTGGTCTTAAGCTGTCTCTGGCCATTGATTTCACAGACTCTAGTTTAAGAAATTTAAAAGAAATGTTGGTAAATGACACCTGATTCTTATCGGTGGCTCAGAGGGCTTTTGCTGAGTCTTTACTTTTCAATGCAATAGTTATTGGAATAGGTTCAATAAAATCCACCTTCCTTTTAGAATGTTGTTAAGGTGCTGTCGAATTGGTTACAAATCATCTTTGCACAGCAGAATGGAAACAAGGGCAGATCTTACAGCATCTTTCTTTTTACCAGGATTTAATTGGACAAATGCATTACCTGTATGCTCCATTGTTGCATTGGGGTGGCGTGCAGGTTACTTTGATGCTGGAAGCTATGCTGTCAGTATTTCAAATATCTATAGAGTCATTTGAGTAGACAAGTTTTAAGACCCAAACAATGAGAGGAAATAGGTCCCCTGATCTATTTCTGAAAACCACTCAATGGAAATAATATGAGCCATTGCACAAGATTGTTGTATATAGTGCTGAGAAATGAACTACTTAGGTTCGAAGGCATTCAATATGCACAACAACATGTGCCCACCATAGATTTAAACATACCAATGATCAGAAAGAACACACACAGGAGTGGGCATGGTTTCTTGATATTATTTACATGTATGGTCACCATCTATTAGAGTTGACCAAAAGGCAACTAGCAATAATTGAACAATTGTGCAACCAGATCACTCATGGAGTGTTCTATCTGTTTATAGGGAAGGTCCGTATGAAAGAGCTATGGCCGATGCCCTCTGTAGAACCAATGCTCCCGGGAAAACTGGATCAAACACTAATCAGAACTCCTTAGCTCCTGAGGTAGGAGCTCTGGATAGGCACTGAGCTGCTAACCACAAGGTCTGCTGTTCAAGACTAACAGCTGCTCTGCAGAAGAAACATGAGGCTTTCAACTCCCATCAAAACTTATGGTTTTGGAAACCGACAAGGCCATCTCTATTGTGTCCTATAGCATTGCTATGAGTTGATGACAGTGAGATATATCTTTGAAGCAACTTTCTGCAAAGCCAGGCAAGTACCTTAGCAAATATGAGAGTCCTTGGCAAGTGAGGATTTCACTCAGATTTATAGTAACCGGAGGCACAACCTGGTGCAGAAATTGTCTCAGGTTTTGTTTCCTAGCATTTCAGATAATTACACAAGCTTTCAAAATCCAGTTTGAGATTTCCTAAAGAGATTTCCAAACCAAAACTTCAAACCCACTTATTGTCCACTCAATTCCACCTCAAATCAATCCTACAGGACAGATTAGAATCGACACTTAGGCTCCCAAGGCTATAAATCTTTACAGAAGTCACTTGCCACATATGTCTTCTACAAAGCCAAAGGCGGGTTTTAACTGCCAAACTTCAGTCAGCACCTGGGCGCTTCAGCCACTCTGCTACCAGGGATCCCTGTAGAAAATTTTCATCAGAAGGAGTTCTCAGATATTGCTGTTGATGGGTGCTAAGGGGCCTGCCCCAACTCATCTGGACCCTGGGCGCCACCAAAGGAAGCCCTGCTTGCTCCCGTGCACCCTCACAGTGGTTCTCGTGTCTGACACACTCTACAACCCTGGGTGTGCAAAGCAACGTCAAGGAAGCCTTCCTGAGTCAGTAAGCCTCTTGCGATACCCTTGTGAATAATCAAACCAGACATAAGGAAACCAGCTATTTTTTTGTGATCAGAAATATTCCTTGAAGATTATTTATGAACAAGGGACAAGTGCAGTAACTCTCAGCAAAAAGACTTCAAACCTGGAAATAACAGAGATCCGTGGCCTGTTTCCATGAACTTTTGGACATAACTTCCTGTTGACTGGTTTATGCTGTAGCATTGAAGGAACAGAGATTAATTTGTAGGTTTTTGAAGATAGAAATGCAAATAATTTCTGCCTAGTGAAAGAGATAACCCCAATAGGAACTGTCGATTGCCCTGTGTAGTCTTAATTGATTTTGTCTCTAATCCAGCAATATGATCTGAACATTACATTTTCATTAAGATCCCTATATATACCCAGTTTCTCAATGCTCATTGAACCAGTTTTAGCATCTAATTGGTTAGCTCATTAATTAAATGAGTTAAATAAATTATTTAACATGCGTTCATTTTATATTTGCATTAGAGTCTGGCTTTGCCTCTTAGAAAATTATAGTTCAATATCTAAATACCTTTCAAGTGGAATTTCTTTTTTTATTAGTCAGGACTTAAAATATATAACACATCATCCCATATTTCAATCATTTCCACCAGAATGGTACAGTTGCTACCCTAACCAGGCTCAAGTATTGTTTTTCTAAAAACTGTTGAAAATATCTCATCTATGGGTACAGATTTAGTACAATTATATACTACATATATGTATCTATAGTACATCTATCTATAGATGTGTATATACTATATATAATATACACACACACATATAAGGACCTTGGTGGTTTAGTGGTTCTGAGGTGGGTTGAATCCACATGATTGGCAGTTCAAAACCACCAGTAGCTCCTTGTGAGAAAGCCTTGGCTTTCAGCTCTTATAAAAGTTGTAATCTCAAAATTCACAGGGGGCTTACTACAACTCGGTACAGACTCACTGACAGTGAGTTTTGTTTGCTTTTGTTTTGTTTGGAGTTTTCTTGGGGGGGGCAGTTAGTACTTACATGCATATGCATATTGAAGGTAAGTTGAAGTGTTTCTACAAAATCATGTAAACCTCTGTAAACAAAACATGAAATAATTGTTTCTCAATATAGTCTCCATGTAGATGCGCACACTTCTCAGCAGACTGTTTTCATCTCTCTAACTGTCCCTGAAAAATTCTGTACTCTTCCAGCGACACCCCATCGATAGGGCAGTGTTGGGATCCTTGAGAAACTTAACTCATTTCTTTTACTTGCTGATTAACCAAGATTTGGCTTGGGTGGATGCGGTAAGATTTTCCACACAAGATTCTAGGACAGCCCTTGTTACCTGCCAGAATAAGCTGTACTGGACAAGAACCTGCCCTCTTCTGTGTATCGGTACCTGCGGTGCACCGCATCCTTGTCAGATGAATGTCAGATGTGGCCACTCTTCCTGCGCTCTTCTCCAGGGCTGTGACCAATGATGTAGCCTTTGTAGTCTTACCTGTGCTTGGCCACGCCCCCTTGCTCCACCCAAGCATTGCTGAATGCAAGTACTGGTATATCTCTACTTTGGGTTATACAGTACGTTCATTTACAATACTTAGTCTGCTATATTTTATTTTCTTATTAACCTCTTTCTGAACCCAGTGTTGACTATCCTTGCAGAGAGCAGCCTGTGTTAGGGCTCAGAATATACATGTTGTGTTGTGTACGCACTGTGTTACTGCATGTGTTGCTTTAGCACTTCCCAGACACATGCAGTAACACTGCATATGCAGTAACATAGCACATGCAGTAACACAGTGCGTACACAAGACAACGTGTATGTTATGAGCCCTAACACAGGCTGCTCTAGGCAAACAGTCATGTCATCAAATTCTGGAATATCATCAGCCTGCGCTAGGCCTCAAACTATACAAGCTGTGTTGTGCACATGACGTAAGACAGTGTAAGTATTAATGCAGCACATGCAGTAAAACAATGTGTACAGTTATTGTGGATACCATATAGTTTTTGTTGACTCTCTTTCCTACTCATAGAGCTATATTCAAAAATGTCTAACCAACTGATGCCTCAATTAATGTACCTTTATTGGTATCTATTTTTATTTTGAAACTTACCAGTAGCTGCTGTATTTCTCACCCTAGGCTTAAACTGGAGTCAATAAACTTTCCCAAGGTTTGTAGTAAAATTAGATGACTTGGCTTATATTCAAGTCAACTACTACTTGAGTATATACAGTACATTAATTACTTGGGATTCTCATATAGAGAAGACTCACTTTTTCTCCCCCAATTTGTTATTTATACAGGCAGTTATGTAGATCATTTATTTATGGACTCATTTATGTTAGACTGTGGATTAAATACAGTACTACATGATTCATTGTGCTGTTCCAGTGGTCCCAGTTTTTTACCACTTTTCATAACACCTCTATATCCCTTTGACATGCTCTAAACTTTTGGTTTTTAGAGTATAGCAAGCTGGGTTTTATTTTGTCTTCCGATTAATTGTGTTTGTTGCTTAACTTTTCATTGTGCTTTGGGTAAAATTTCACAGAGCATATTGGTTTTTTTCACTCAATATGTCAACAAACAGATTTTGTTTTCTGGCATTGAGTGTAATCTCCACAAGGGAGCAGCACTCTCCCTGTGTCCTCCCTGGGCTTCCTGTTTCTATTTGTCCTTTCTTTATTTGCCCTCTGGGTTTATTTCTAGGCAAATGCTCTCCTCTTGATTTCTTATGGTTTACTGCTATGGGGAGTGCGTACTCCTCTGGTGTTGTTATTTATCTATCGGGGTTTTTGTTATCAAGCTAAAAGTAGAGTCACAGGGGAGAGTTTAGTTCCAAGCTTGAAGGGTGGCTAAAGGTTATTGTCTTGGGGATTCCACCAGCCTCTATTTGACTACCAGGCCTTTTGTATGATTTTGAGTTTTGCTCCAAATTTTTCTCCCACTCCTCTCAGGAGGTCTGTTGTGACTTCTTCCAGCCTAGTCAGGAGTGTTATCTGGGAAGCACCTACTTTTAGACTCAGAGCTATGTAGAGTGGGGTCCCTGGATCATATTATATTTCTAATTCTATTCTTTAAGGAATTGCCATATCAGTTCCCACGGTGCTTGTACCATCTTATGGTCTCGCCAGCAGTGCATGTGTGTTCCCGCCTCTCTACCCACTACACAATATTTGCTGCTTTCTGCATTTGAAAAATATTTATCATTACTATTGGGGTGTGTAATGAAGTGTTATTACAGTGGTTTTGATATACAGGTTTGGAGCATTGGGTTTTGCTTTTACTGTTGTCCTTATGTATGCAGCATAGCATTAATGATCCCCACAATCTTCATATGTATAAGTTCAGTGGTGTTAATTACATTCATTGTCTTGCCCAACTGTCACCCTTATTTGTTCCTTAATTTTGTCATGACCCTTAATGAAAAGAATGTATTAAAATTTTCAATTCTACTGGGCTTCTTGTCAGTTTATCTATCAGTACTACTATGAGGAATAGTAATAAAAATAATAGTGCCAATCTCTATGTGCTTGTGATGTACCAGGCACTATTCTGAACCATTACCATGTGTCCATTTATTTTAGAAAGCTACTATTGGGGTAAAGTACCATTGGGGTAAAGTACTATTGGGGACTGGTTCTGACTCATAGCGACCCCACATACAACCGAATGAAACACTTCCTGATCCTACACCATCCTCACAAGTGTGGCTGTATTTGGGTTCATGATCAGAGACACTACTTCATCTTCTACCTCAAATAACTAGTAGCAATATAGCTTAGCACCCTGCCTGGCAGGTAACAATGTGGATGCGTTCCTCCCCATGTTACTCAGCATCTACTGGGGCCTAGCACATAGAGTGTGCCCCTTAGCAGCCCAAACTGTAAATGACACCATGCAAGCTGAGTCCCACACTCTTCCTGATTATTCAGCTTGCGCTCTAAGGTTCTGCCCTCTCATTGACAGTTTCATTAGGTGAGATGTCATTATTGGTGTAGTCAGCATCCTCTAGGCACCAAAGCAACTCACCTTGGCTGCCTTGAAGCATTGACCCTTATTAAGGATGTGGTGTTCTGCTGTAAGCTCAACCTGCAGTCCACGAGCATTCAGAAATCTAACCAAATGCCTGAGAAGGAGGCACGCATGGAACAAAGAGGTAGATGGCTTAGTGGCCCCACCTCCACGAAGGCTTGCATTTTTTAAAGGTGGTTTTCTTTGAGGCTTTTCTCTACGGGAGTTGCCTGGAGAGGTGTTGCTTCACAGTCAGAGATACAGTAAAATAGGAGTCTTCTTCTCAATGTGAAATCATCTTTGAACGGTGAAAATGTTTCCACTCACCTAGAGGAAGCCCCATCCTCAGGCTCATCCATCACCTACATGAAGAATAAAATTAGAAGATTTGGGCCTAATAGGTACAGAAATAGCCTCATTACTTAAGGACTACACATTAACAAGTGTGTTTATACTACCTAGTGACTTGGGTGAATAGAATGATAAATGAACAAGTCTGCGAAGGCCCAGAAGGCTCCCCTAAAGAAACACATGTCTTTGGCAGAGAACTTAAAAGCAGTGTACAGAAAGAGATAAAATTAAATTATTTGCTGTATTCCAATACAGAACTACTGCAAGGAACCTGCCAAATACGAAATGCCAGAGGCTCCTTCTGCTCAGGTGAAGTCTGCAAAATTACATATGGGATTTCAAAAGAAAATTCAAACGTAACATGCAGACCAGAAATGATTTACTCTTTTCAATAAACCCTTTGGAGGTGAGGAAATAGGATTCAGGCTGGGGTTGGCACAAGAGACTAAAAAACTCACACCTTAAGTCTGCAAAATGAGAAAGATAGTATGTGGGAATAAGAAACTGAGTAGGCGTTGAAGACTTCGAGAGAAAGAGAAAGATACAAAAGAGACTCATTAGGGTATACTGCTTTCATTTTTTTTCTGCTCTCTCCTCTGTCAGTGACTTCTACCTGACCTGCTCATAGAAATGCCTACATTTGTATAACCAGGACTGTTGCTAAGTAAAATGCTACAGGTGTTAGAATGCCACATTCCAAAGATGAGAGCCCAGCAGTGGGTTTCTAAACCTCTGTGGTTGGTGCCAAAGTCATCCTCAGCAGGACAGAGGAGGTGGAGAAAAGAAGCCTTTCAATAGAAGAGACCCTTGGGTAGGACAAGGCCCTAACCCAAGATACGTAACTATGAAGCAAAGGGTTGGCAGTTCAAACCCACTCAGAAATAATCTGCTTCTTCAAAACGAAGAAGCAGTTCTACCCTTAAGGGTCATCCTAACTTGGGACTGTGCCGATGACGATGCTGTGAGGTTTTGCTAGGAAAGCCAGAAGCTTCCTGACCAGAGGGAGGGTTAGGCTTAACACCTACCGTAGAAATGGGAATTGGGGGGTTTCCAGAATAGTTGGACAGTCACGTCTCTCTTGCATGCAGCATCATAGCCCTCGTGGATGTGACTGTGGAATGTTTGTGATAGCTGTGCTGGAAGGAGGAAAAGTGACTGACCATGTGTGCAAGTGCGTGGATAAGAGAAGTTGGCCTCTGAGTAGTGTAATTCTGGGTGGGCCTGGCTCTCAAGCAGAGTAGCCAGAAATACAAGGAGGCACAGCAAAAGAGAAGAGCAATCTGCAGGAAGGATTCAGCTCTTCCCCCCCATTCTTGACACATTATAAAACCGAGATTATTGTAAATCCCTGGGAGAAGTAAAACGAATCCCAACAGGTCAGAGGGGGCTAAAAGTAGCATAAAGTGGATTTAAAGAAATAAAGGAAGGTGATATTTCTTGTCTTTTGGAGTAAAGCTCATATAGGCTGCATATACAATTCCCCACTCTGGCTACTAGAAGCAGCCACTAGAAGAAAGGGGTAAAAGTAAAGGGCTCGGACCATTTTTGCTGCTCTCCCCACCTGCCATCCTCCTTTCCTTGGGATGTGCATGGTGGAGCAAACACAGCTCAGAGATTCTCTTGCTGGGAATATACTAACTAGAGTACTAACCTTTACCAGCAGATACCAGAGTAGACTACAGAATAATGATGCTTCTTCCCTCTCATACTTAATGTGTGGCTTCATCACACTGGATGCTGTGGTTCTTTAACCTCTCTAGTTCATCCCACCAGCAATGAATTATCACAGGAGTCTTTTAGGAAAAAGGGGGAGGGGAATTCAAGCACTGCTTTGCTGGCAGATAAACTGAAAAGAATGAGGAGGACAGACAGAGGACAATAATAGTAAGTGGAAGGTCAGTTAGGACATTGCTTATTATCAAAAGTAATAAGGGTCTAAAAGCATCTTGAATGAACTCAGCAACATCAAAAGTGCAAAAGATGTAGTGGCATCAATAGAATGAGCGTTTCAGGGGGCAGTGAGGTGCAGCATAAGTGGGAACTGGTGTTAAGGAGTTCAAGAAGGAAAAGAATGCTTTACGACTGATTGTGGTAGCAATTGTACAATACTACTTGATGTAATTAACTATGGGATGATATGATATCTGTATTAGCTCCCAATAAAATGACTTTGAAAAAATTGATCCATCCATTTATGTACTCATTTGATAAAGATGAAGTATTGCAGTCTTCAGTTTGCTACACAAGACGTCTTTAGAGTGTGGAAAAGCAAAGATGTTACTTTGAGTCCTGAGGGGTGCCTGACCCAAGCCATCATATTTTTAACTGCATGTAAAATTATGCGTGTGAAAGCTGAACATTGAATAGACGAAGAGATGCGTGGGAATTGTGGTGCTGGCAAGGACATCGAAAGCGCCCATGGACTGCCCAAAGGACAATCAAATCTGTCTTCAAAGACATAAGACCATGGGGCTTGTTAGAGGTAAGGAGGGCGAGATGCCACCTTACATCCTTCGGACATGTTTCCAGGAGAGACCAGTCCCTGGGGAGGAGCATCATGCTTGAAAAGGAGAGAGGCAACAAAAAAGAGGCAGCCCCTCAACCAAATGGATGAACCCAGTGGCTGCAACAAAGAGCTCAAGCAGAAGAACAGGGGTGGGGACGGGGCAGGCCTGACAGTGTTCCCTTCTGTTGTACGTAGGGTTGCTAGAAGGGGGAACAAACGTAGTGGCACCTAACGACAACATTTATTTACCCACAAATACCAGATCTGCACCTACTAAGGACCAGTGACTACGAACAAACCAAGGAACTATATTGGAAGCAATAACAAGTATGTTGGGTGATGGGGAAAGAATCAAAAGTCTCGCAAGGGAGATGTTGCAAGTATCTTCAATCAGGAATGTGAAAACGGAAGAGAACCAGGAACTAGCAATGGAAGGACTGTCTGGGGAGAGATTTGACATGTCTGGTTGAGCCAAAACAGCAAAAATAGCTCAAGCCTAGTCATATAAGTTTAGGAGTCACAGCGTTTCCACCAAGAGCATATCGTCTGACATGAACATCCATTTAGTAATTTGGATTAGTCCATGGCTTGTTATCTCCATTACACAGGGCACTCCGACCTTGCACAGCAATGCATCATCGTGGCAGCGGACTTCCTTCCCTGGAGAGGAAAACCCCCGTCCTCCCCACAGACAAATGCCGCCCCACAAGCATTCTGTCAGCAAGAGCCGCAATCCTGTGTTTTGTCCTCCTTCAACCCTCAGCTTTTGTGATAAGCCCTGAGTAAACACCCCTCAAATGGATGTCCATGTAGGACAGTTTTTCTTCCAAATTTAAGAATTTATGGTTTTTATGGTGGGTTTTGACATTTTGGACTTGTTTACTGGATTTCCCTGACCCCTTGCTATATAGATAGAGCTATTATTATTATATGGGTGTTCTCGGGTAAAATACACTGTAAATCTTGCTCTCTCTCCAGAGTCCTGCAATGGAATCTGAGCCAGGTAAAGAGCAGTCGACAGACTTCCAAAGTAATCAAGTGCCATTGACACTGAGTACTGAGAAGCGCATTTGAGTGCGATTCTACCTCACCATGCTGACCCAGTGGTTTGCTCCAACTGCAAAAATGCATGTCCCTGTCACATATCACCTTAGCCATCGCCTATGATATCTCCATAAAAGTATGTGCTCACCCCACCCTCTTTGCTAAGGCCTGTCAATGCAGTTGCCAGCATCTTGTTTTGCATCTTAGATGCCCAGAGAGCAAACTTGAAACTAATTTCCTCACATAGAACAGCAGAAAAGGGGGCTGAGACCCGGTGGTGTAGTGGTTGTGCGCGGATGGAGGTTCAATTCCAGCAGTGGGGCTGAGCCTCTACTCCCACCACCCGTGAGAGCAGTGATGCCCAAAAAAAAAAAAAAAAAAACCAGAACAGCAGAAAAGAGGAAGAGCCTCACCAAGATGGATTGACACCAGGGCTGCAACCCTGGGCTCTAACGTGAGGATGGGGCAAGGCCAGGCAGTGCTTCATTCTCTGGTACACAGAATCAGAACCCATTCATTGGCACTTAACAACCACATGGCAAAGGACTTCTTTAAGGACCCAAATGGTGAGTATAAAAGGGGCCTTGGCAGTGGTTTGAAAGAGTCAGCCCTTCCTCTGGAGAAACTCAGACTGCAAAGTCTCTTCTCCAAAACCCTTAGGGGGCAGTTCTACCCTGTCCTAAATGGTCACTTTGAGGCAGAATCAATTTGTTGGCAGTGATTGTTGTTGTGGTGGTGGTTACAACATCCATGTATCAAGGTGTCATAATACTGTGGGACAATTCAGATCCAGTCTATAAGTCTGGTATGTCCAATATCAATGTATACATTCCTCTTTATTCAATATGGGACCTGTACCCCTGCTACTGCAAATACCAGCACGGTCACCAAGTAGAGTCACTCAGTAGAGTTTCCAGATTCAGACAGCCTAAGAAGAACCACCTGTTGGTCAACATAGAAAATACTAATAATCTGGCATTGAAATCATGAAGGATCATGACAGACTTTTGTCCCATATAGTTCAGGAAGGTGAGCCTCCCAGGTTGGAAGGCCCAATGCAAGGACTACAACCAACTCAGAAATGGCAGTGGGTACACAGATGAGACAGAACTGGTCTGGGTTTCATTTGGCTATACATGACATCACCATGAGTCATAGCCAATTCCACAAGAATAACCGTTGTTACACAGGTGTGTTAGTCTCAGTTGACTAGAGAGACAAATTCATAGACACCTATATGTGTATAGGAAAGAGCTTTATATACAAGAGCCACTGAATATTGATAAAACAAGGCAGCCCAATCCAGATCAAGTCTCTAAGTCTGGTATATCCAATATCAATGTATACATTCCTCTTCAAACTCATGAAACACAGGCAATGATGCCAAATGCAGGAAGTGGGTGGACAGTCTTGTGGATTCAGTGGAAGTAGAAGCATCTCAACACTTGAGGGTTCTCCACGTGGTTCCTTCAGCTTCAGGGTCCTAGCATAGCTCTATGAGTCTTGTCATATGAAATGTTTCACAGAGCATGTGTTTATGTCCTGCCTCCAGTGAGCTATTTATCTCCTTCCCACCTCCAAGTGATGTCATCAAGCTGTGACCTGATCGATAGGCTAAATTTCACCCCTTCACCCTTACAAGTCTCAAATTGACCCTAGATTATGTAACTACCACAACAGGGCTTGCCTTTGTGTCAGAAAATAGTCATAATAATGATCTACTATTTATCCGGCTCATGCTCTGGATATCAAAGTTTACCTGTACCAAATGGTTTTCTTGTACGATGCCCTTCAATCCTCACAATGTTCTTTGATTCATATGTTTTCTAGTAGTTGACAGCTCTATCCCTTTTGCATAATGCCTGGTATACATTAAATGTGCAATAGAACCATTTGGGAATAAACAGTGAAAGAGAGAATGAGTGAGTGGAGGATGCGCCTCTTCTGTGACAGACTATTTGTTAATCGATCACATTTATTAGTCTTCAGCTCTCAAAGAAGCTTGCAATCAGGCAGTAAATACAAAATAAGCACAAATGAAACAGCAAAACCCCTTACAGAGCAATACATAAATGAGTCTCAATCGCAAAGGGCACACAAGTCACCTACGTGCCAGGGAGACCAGGAGACAAGGAGAGCTCACGCTCTGATAAGGACAATCAGGAAAAAAATGCACGGCCAAGAAATTCAAATATAGCAAGATGTGCACAAAGCCTTAGGGAAGGGGAGAGAAAAATGACCAGCCACCAGAGTTGTCACGTTTTTTGGCCACTGCTTACACGGCCATGCCAGCATGCACCCTGGAGATCAATAACTCCTTAACTGTTGTTCTCACATAATTGAAAAACTATAGGGGAACTCTTGGCCCACCTTTAAGGACAAGTCATGACTTGACAGTTCTATAGAGAGAGGACTTGAATTTCTTCCAAAAATGCTAGCGCTGACACCCGGCGGCCCAGAGTAAGGCTTTCCGTAAAAACTCAATAACCTCTTTGCTATACACTTCATGAAAGAGGAAAAGTGAACACTTTTCCTGACAGTTAACGTGACCTCTTCAGGCCAGAGTTGGCTCATCAGTAAAACAAGAATGTCTGCTGTTGCTCAAAGGCACTGTGAGGAGAAACTAAAATGACCAAAACTTCAGGGCTTCCAAGAAAGGAGAAAGACTGGTATGATATTATCAGTTCTGAGAGATAATGTGGGTGACTTTTGAGATCAAGATAGGTGCCAATTTCCAGGTCTAGGAGATATAAGAGTCTTCTTTCAGGTTTCTCACCTTGGGCACTACTGACAGTTTGGATCAGATAGTTTTGTGATGAGGAAGCCGGTGGTGGAATGTGTTACGCATTCGATTACTATCAACAAGGTCAGCAGTTCGAATCCACCAGCTGGTCCTTGGGAGACAGGTGAAACTTTTGATTCTAAAAGAATTACAGTCTCAGAAACTTACTGAGGCAGTTCGACACTGTACTGTAAGTTCATTATATGTCAGAATCACCTCAATAGCAGTAAGCTTGGTTTGGGTTTAGCAGTTCATGTGTTGAGACCAGGTTATCGTCTGTGCATAATAGATGGATGCGGATCTGCGACATTCAGGTTAGCAGTTAAGCTCGTTAGCCTGGGTGACACAGACACGTCGCCATCAATCAGCTACTAAATCCATAACTTGGCAGTTCAAACCTCCCCCATGAGTCCATGGAAGAGAGGTCTAGAATACTGCTTCCATACAGTTTACTCTCAACAAAAACCCTATGGAGCAATTCTAGTCTGGGACACATGGGCTGCTCGTGGATTGGACACCCAGCAACCTGATGGCAGATAGCAACAGCAGTGGGAACAGCGCCTCCTGCGGATGTAATGCTCCCTGCATTTGAAACCATGTGATCTGTAAGCAACAAGACAGCCCTTGATCCAGGTCTTTTGACTCCAAATCCGATGCACTTTCCACAAATTAAATTTCCGTGTGAGCTCAAAACAAGCTGTGATTTTGGACATAGAAAAAAATGGAATCCTAAACTAGATCACTGAATTGACCAAAAGCCTGGTGGCTCATCCTCTCGAGCAGCGGCAATGCATCTGGATTGCATCCCTCGGCAGAAAGAGGTGGACTTGCGAAAATCCACAACCCTGCTTTGCCCTCTGCTCCGCATGAGTATCACTCACTTGTGCACCCACACACAGAGAGAGGGAATAGCACTCATCTTCCAGTTCTCACACCCATTGCTGGGTGGACTTCTCATTTTATCATAAAAGCTGATAGAGAAAAACAAAAGGAGACGGGTGAGAATAAGTTTCTAAAAGCCAGGGAGCCCCAATATCCAGTGCTGTCCAGTTGATTCTGACTCACGGGGAGCCTGCAGGAAAGACCAGAATGACCCCACGGGGTTTGAAAGGCTGAGTGAACTTAATGAAAGCAGACTGCCCTGGTGGTTAGACCCATTGCCCTGGTGGTTAGACCCATTGCCCTCTGGGTTTGCAGGTAAGCACTTTAACCACTGATCCACCAGGGTTCTCTGTGAATGCCAGTAGCAAGGATTAAATGACCTAGTCTCAACTCCTTTTAGATGTTTTTTCTCTTCTTCAGCTTTACCCCCGTTAGCCTCTCAAAGCTGCCCTGTAAAAATAAGGTATCTGTACAGGACTCTGTGTGAAGCTAAACTTAGTGGCTGGTTCTTGGGGCACCAGCAGTTAGTGGTGGGGGGAGATGCAAGTACACTTGAGTATATTGACAAAGTGTGACAAAGGTCCTGTGGTGCTTGGACCAGAGCCTTATTCCTGTCGGTGTGGTTTATTCCTGCTTTTCGGTGGTATTTAGAGTCTGTTTGGTTAATGCTTTCATCGTCTTACCATGGTATTTGAGGCTGCCTCGCTGAGCTATCACTGCCTGTCAAACCTCCTACTTCACTCCCTCTACTCCCAGATAAATCAAGGGATGGGATAAGCAAACTGAGTGTTGGCTGAGTCCCCAACCCCCAAATGTCCTTGTGAAAAATGGCAGGCAGATTTCTCCAATTTAGACAATGGGGTGATGGCAGGGAGAATGGAGGAAGCGGGAACACATAGCAAGTGGGACTGTTACATTGTCACCCAGGTGTCTTTTTGCAGGGATGAGAGGGGGGGTCTCTTTGGGTTCCATGGGAAAGTGTTCCAAGTGCTCACAGAAAACCATTTAACAAAAACCTGAGTTTCATTTACCACAGCGTTTGCCTATATAAAACATAGAGTCACTGGCTAGGCTAAATTATAACTTCTACTGAGATAAGATATGTTGTGAAACACAGATCCCTAGAGGGGCCAGGTAATCTACTAGGAATTTGTTCTAAATCATTAGAATAGTGGCATGATCCACTGTCATGTCACAAGTTCAAGACCACTTCTCCTTATTCCCCTCCAGATTCCCTCTCTCGTATTTTTTTATCACTGACCTTTTAAAAGGAAAAACATGTCAAGAATCCCTGGCAACCCAGAGTATTCTGTGTCCTTATATGCACATGACCCAACTTGGAGAAGGCATCAATGGCACTGGGGAGTGGACCAATATCTGACCTCCTGTGACTTCCTGATAGCTGTGAGGCAAAGGTCAGATGTGGCTCCACCCTCCCTCTTTTCAAACCTATTCTGACGCCAACCCCTCCTCTTATACTACTTTACATCTATGCTGAGCCTGATAATCTGTCACAATGGCCACACAGAACTCATAACACTTATAAATAAGGGGCAGGTTGCCACAAACCAGCATAAGTAAACACTAAGGAAACAGTCGGTGGTCCACAGTAATACCTTTTCTCAGCCAGCAGCCAAGTCTTTCTCTGATCCTCAGCCCCTCAGCCACGCATTCTTTTAGCTTCTGCCTCTGTGAGCCAGGAAGCCCACCTGCTTTTACGCTCTCCGCACTGCTCTTAACGCTCTCTCTCCTGATTGCCTTGACTAGTCTCTCATCTTGGTCTGGATGCTTTGCTCTGTCCCATGGCCTTGCAGCTGCAGTCTCTGGTGCCTCTGGACTCAGCCTCTGCCACACAGGATCAGACAGAGATATTGAGCAGACTCCACTTCTGATGGTCCTGGGAGTTCACTCTGTGTTTCTGCTCCTGAGATGGCCCTTAAACCCAGAGGTATGACTTTGAGGGAGCTGTCATTTATGCCTTTTAGCAGAGCATATCCCAGAAGAAACAAAGGATATGACTTACTTCGCTCCCATCACAAAGATTAAAATTTCATCCCACCTTCATCATGGACAACAGCATAGCAGAGTACTCCCTCAAAAACAGGATTCGAACCACAACTAGAATTATAATACATCAGGTAAGGAAGTATGGCTAGAAGGGACACCTTAATTGACTATATCTCAGGGAGTTTACCAGTCTAAGGCTTTGAACCTTACAACACAAAGTAATGTTTTTACTTCATTTTCCTAAACTCCCGTCCATTGCCCTGAATTGATTCCAACTCATAGAGACCAGATATCAAGATTCCTAAGCTAGACATCTTTGGCGACACTGACATCAACTCCAGAAGGAAGAAAGGAGCTGTCCCTGTGGGTCAGAGATGATCATAGAAGGCCCGTCTTTCTCCCATAAGTAGCTGGTGATTTCAAACAACCGACCTTGTGCTCAGCAGCCCAACTCATAACCCACGACATCACCAGCACTGTCCAGGAGCAGAGAATCTCATGTTTCTTATGTAGAATAGCTGATGACTGTGAGCTGCAGCCTGTGCTGTCAGCAGTCCCACGCTTCCCCAAGAGCCCCACCAAGACTCTTTCATCTTGTTCGATACTGTCAATCCTATTTCCAAGTTTGCAAAAACCATGAATAAATGACTTACATATATCAAGCTTTGGTCAATTACTAACTTAAATGATGGGAAAGGGTCATTCACAATAAGAACAACTAACATAAGATAAAAATATATAAGAATCACCCAGGATGTCTGTGAAGTAAATGGCTCCAGAAAATAAGACCTATCACATTAGAAAAAGAGTGTAACATGTACAAAAAGAGGAAGACTGCACAGTGGAAAGACAGTATATCATCCCATAAAGTTTAATATAGTTTTTTTTTTCCTGCATCACTGCCCTGGTGGGAGTAGGAAGCCCAGTCTTGCTCCTGGAGAGCTGCTGCTGGATTTGAACCATCATCCCTGTGGGCCGCAGTCCTGCACACAACCACTGTGCGATCAGGGCTCAGCTACAGTTTAAAATAGTTTTATAAAAGAAAATATCGGACTGAGCCCCGGTGGCGTAGTGGTTGTGCGTGGGACTGTGGCCCGCTGGGACGAAGGTTCAATTCCAGCAGTGGGGCTGGGCCTCCTACTCCCACCACCAGAGAGCAGTGATGCCCCCCAAAAAAATATATATATATATATATCGTGGGCTGAGCCCCGGTGGCATAAGTGGTTGAGTGCGGAACTGCAGCCCGCGGGCTTGGCGGTTCAAATCCAGCGGTGGCTGGGTAGTGCCCACAACCACCAGAGGCAGTGATGCCCACAAAAAAAAGAAAAGAAAGAAAATATCAGTGACTATTGCCTTTCTTTTACAAAAGTACTCCATAATTCAGTTGAACACAAACAAATACATTAAAATGTAATGGAAAAAGTGGGATTTGTTCTGAAAATTATTGAAAGGACATGTTACCGCTAATAAAGGATAATGCCCTGGAACAACAGAACCAATTCATTAACTCCAAGTTAGAAAGGAGAGGAGCAGTTGATTAGAAGGTGACACAAGCAGGGAGACCAACAACAATGCAGGCTGTCTTAACAGCACCCTGCTGATGCTCAAAATACAAAGAGATTACATACCTTTATAGCAGAAGGCACATGTTGGAGAATCAAGTACTTCCCAGGGTATTTTCTATTAGGCAAGTCTCAAGATTGTCAGAAGATATACATGTTCATTAAAGCAATGAAATAAAATAATAAAAGTAGCATTGATGATGCACAATCTCCTCTGATGTCTTAATGGTCTCCAGAGAGAAATGCCCAGAGACCTCTAAAATTACCCAGATACTCGCACGCCTTAGATCTGCTTTTGTGCAATTCAGAAAGTTCCAAAAATTCCATAGGTCATGGAATGAAAAACAAGGCAGCATGCCATGACTTAAGCTAACAATAAACAAGGAGTAAATCTAGGCTACATCTGGTTTGATGTCAGTGACAAACATCATTGTGCAAATACAAGATTCAGTTGCGAGTACACGATAATAAAACTCATTGTGACTGTCATCCCCAAACCAAGCAAACTCATTGTCAGGAATGTTGATTCTGACTCCTAGGGACCCTATAGGACAAGACTAGAACTGTCCCTATGGATTTCAGAAACTTTAATTCTTTATGGAAGGGGAAAGCCTCATATTTCTCCCATTGGGTATAAAATGAGTCATCTCAGAAGAAGAAAGAGAGATTCTACTATCAACAAAGGTAAAGAGACTGGAATAGAACCTCTCATTTGTATCCTGAGATCGTGGAACACTGAGTTTCCTTGATCCTGGATACAGTCCTGACATTGGAGGAGAGGCGGAGAAGCAGAGCAGAACCAGGATCCAGAGCATGAGACAAAGCAGTGGACTTCTCAGCCCACAAATAAAGGAACACCGGGCGCTGTGGGGCTGAGGCTGGTTTGTAGCGTAAAGAGCCTTGGGACATTTAATTTGGGGGAACAGAGTTTTATTGGCCTATGGCGTTGAAAGTTAGGAAGATTAGGGATTGAGGGGTTTGTCTCCAACGATTGCCTACACCAAAAAAAAAAAAAAAATTCATGAGCCATGCCACAGCAAAGGGGTTGGAAAGAATCAGGCACACCTTAGACAGCTCTGGGAATGACCCAAAGCTGGGATGCTCAGACCAACATCAGCTAGAAACAAGTAAGGGTCAACCTGGGCACAACACTGGGTACTACGAACATTATATTGTTATCATGCTGTGCCTGAACTCAAACACTAAGATTGGCCGATATTCTCAACCAGAAGGGCATGAATGGCATGGGCTGAGGGCTGGGCTCAGTTTCAGGAGCTCTCTTTCAGGCCAGAGGTTGTGATATCTCTCTCTCTCTCTCTCTCTCTCTCTCTCTCTCTCTCTCTCTCTCTCTCTCTCATACCTCCCACTATGCAGCCTTGCATGCTTTCTAGGGATAGCATGTGTTACCTGAAACACATTCCCTCATAAAAGTGACTTGGATTACAAAAATGCTTCTGCTGGGAGAATTCCCAGAAGCCTAACAGAGTTGGAGCTAAGCACCTATGGTGGAAGCGTAAAGCTGTGTGGCCTGTCTTTGAGCATGCCCTGGTAGCCCTACAAGAAATCGGAAATACTGCCAGAGCAAGTCAGAGGCCAGATCAACGGGCTTTGCCGGTCAGGTCATTGCAGAAAAGATATTGTCCTGACTAAAAAGCTGCAATCTGAGTATCTCTCACCTTAGTTTTGTTAACTTCCCGAAATAAACCCATATTCACGAGCAGTGTCTGTAAGTTCTGTGTGGCCACTGCAATAAATCTTCAAACCCAGGAGAAAGGCAGAGAACGTTATGAGACAGAACCCATGTATGACAAGAGAAAAGAAGAAGAAAAGAAAACTCATTGATCTAGGGAAACCTGAGAAAATAGACCTCCTTCCTGATAGTGTCTTAGGAAGTGGATTAAAAATATATTCTATGAAAAGCTGAAATTCCAATTCTGTGTCATTTGTAGGTAAGGATTGCATATTCATACTCCCTCAATGATGTAGAAACTCCTAGCAGTGAAATTGAATTAGAAACCCATGTTGGGCCAGTGAAACCCCAGCGGGAGCATAAGAAAATGCTTCTCCGTGGGATATTTCAATTAACTGGAGGCTCATGAGGATCCTCACAGTCAACAAGGAAATGGCCCATTACAGGAACAATCACCAGACTTAGCACAAAAAACCATCAGTCCTCAAGGACTTACTGAGATACCAAGAAAATCTGAGAGAGAAAGTGAAATGAATATGTCAAAAAATAATTGAAAAGACAAAGAAACGAGTAAGGGTCTGTGTTAGACCCAATTGAGAAACAAATCCAGGGGCCCACATATATGTATAAGAAAGAGCTTGATGTCAAAGGGTAATTGTATATCAAGAAAATTCCCCAGCCCACTCCAGATCAATTCTATAAATCTGACATAATCACAAGGCCAAAGCTAATTCATAAGCCTTTCCCAGACTCATGCAGCCACATGTAGTAATGCAGAATGCAGGAAGATCACAGGCTGGTCAGTGAAAAGTCTTGTGGATCCAATGGCAGTGGAAGCATCATTGGGCTGGCCCAGGTCTCTAGTGCCTCACTGGGATTTGTAGAAAGGAAGGGGAAGCAGTAAGTAAGAGGCTCTTGCAGGGCTTGTCCAAGGAAGACTTTGGCAGAGAGGGGAAGTTCCCAGAATCCTCACGAGAAGGTCATGCCCACAAGGAGGCATCATCAGGCTGTGACCTGATTAACAGACTAGACTCCACCCTTCACTATTTTTTTAAATTACATATTGTGAAACATTTCTTTCTTTTTTAAAAAAATCACTTTATTTGGGGGCTCATACAACTCTTAGCACAATCCATCCAGACATCCATTGCAGGCAAAGTACATCTGTACCTTTCCTGCCATCATCATTCTCAAAACATTTTCTTTCCAATGAAGTCCCTGGTATTGGTTCCTCCTTTTTCCACGCCCTCCCCACTTTTCTCTCCCTCATGAACCCTTGATAATTTACAAAGTGTTATAATTTTGTCTTGTCGAATGCTGTCTGATGTCTCTCCTGGTACACTTTCCCATTGTCCATATCCCAGGGAGGAGAGTATATGTAGATCATTATAATCAGTTCCCTTTTTCTATTCCACCCTCCCTCCATCCTCCTGGCATCACCACTCTCCCCACTGGTCCTAAAGGGATCATCCATCCTGGATTCCCCGTGTCCCAGTTCCCATCTGTGCCAGTGTACATACTCTGGTCTAACTGGATTTATAAGGTAGAATTCAGATCATGAGAGAGGGAGGGAGGAAACATTTTAGAACAAGAGGAAAGATGCATATTTCACCATTGCTAAACTGTACCCACTCTTCATTCTTAATACCCCCAAGTTGACAGGAGATTATGTAACTGCCACAGGATCATAAAGAATTGAAAAGTATGGATACCACATGAATGTTGAATAAAATTAAAGGCCCCCCCAAATCATTCACTTGAAATTAAAGAGTCAAAACAAAACAAATTCACTGTCATTGGAGTGAATTCCAAAAGTCAAGATCTGTTTTCTTATTAAACTAAACTTGGCTGTGTGCATTTCATCCTCAGATGATGGTTATGCATTGGACTGCGACCTGAGGTCAGTACTTTGAAACCACCACCCTCTCCACGAGAGAAGGATGAGTCTTTCCACGGTCTTAAAAAGTTAGTCTCAGAAAGCCCCAAACAAACAAAACCATATTGGTGAGAATGGGGGTGGAGGGGTCAGAGCAGAGACCTAAAACCCATGTGTGAACAATGGGACATCACCTCACAGAAGGGTCGCAAGGAAGGGCTGAGTCAACCAGGGCGCAGTGTAGCACAGATGAAACATATAACATTCTTCTGGTTCCTTGCAGCATTATTATGACCCCAGTCCTGCCTTTCACTGCAGGCTAGCCGGGGCATGTGCACAGGTACAGATAAAATTCCCTGAACACAAGGAATCCAGGAATGGGAATGGGAGTAAACAATACCTGAAGGGTAGGGGGAGGGTGGGGAGGAAGGGGAAGAAGAGGGAATCTATCTCAATGATCAACACACACGTACACACACACCCTCTGGGGCTGAACAACAGAAACCATGGGAGAAGGGAGACTGCAGTCCGTGTTAGATATGAAAATGATAATGAACAATTTATCAAGGAGTCACAAGAGGGGAAGTGAGGAGGAAGGGAAGAAAAAGGAGCTGATACCAAAGGCTCAAATAAAAAGTAACTGTTCAGAAAATAATGATGACAACATATGTATAGATATGCCTGATCAAATTATGTATACGGATTATTATAAAATTTTTATGAGTCCCCAATAAAATTATCTTTTAATTATTTAAAATTTAATAAAAGGTTCAGAAACCCACCAAGAAAGTTTTTATCTTGTCCTATGCCGTGGCTGTGAGTCAGATTCAACTCAATGGCAGTGAGCTTGTTGGTTTTATTTATCTAATTTCTTTCATAAACACAGTCCTAGTGCACCCTCTTCCTATATTGGCCACAGACTTCTCAATTACTCAGCCACTCTGCTGCCTCTGGAGGTTCTGAAACAGTTCTTGGTTTGCCTCCAGAGGAGCCCTACGGAGGAAGCAGCCAGCTAGGGAAAGGAGGCTGCCACCGAGCCATCTAAGAGATCAGGCACTTTCCTTTACTCTTTTCCCTATTGAGCTTCATATTCCATCACAGAATGTCAGGCGCCCTGGGATTCACACCCAAGTGCAAAAACATCTCTTCAAGCCAGTGTTGGCCTTTTTCTGCTCCACTGCTCAGCTTCCTTCACAAATCACCAGGAGACCCGAAGATTGTCTGAAAACTGCTTTATCTAGTTTTGCTGTTCTGAGGTGCTTCCATCCGAGAAGATGTACGACCAGCACACTAACTTTTTACATCAAGATAACAGCAACAAAACAAGCCTTATTCTCCTCAAGTGAATTGTGACTCGGAACCCACCCGACAGCACCGGGTAGAAACTGTCACTGTGGGTCTCCAAGACCACAAATCTGTACAGGAACAGAAAATCTTTCTCCCAGAAAGGAATAGAGGACCCAGGTTCAGTACTAACATTACCCAAGTTGCCAGGGTCCTAGAACCAACTAATCGCAGGTCACAGCCACTGCATCAATCCCATCTCAACGAGGGTCATGTGTACCCATGATGGGGAGGATGGTGTAGGACCAGGCAGTGCTTTGCTCTGTTTGATCAGGGGCCCCAATGAGTGGGAACCGACTCACCTAACAACAACCGCTGTGATATGCTCAGACTCATCTGAACGTTAAACACCGGGCTATCAAGAACAAAAAACAGGAAGGACGAAAGAAAATGTGGGTCCAAGGAACACCTTGCTTTGAAAACTCTGCTTCATTCTCTACTCAGTTCTCTCCTCCCCTACCCACCACCCCCCTTTCTGCCCCCTCTCCACTGCTCCCTCTGAAATCATTTCCATTTATATTAGCCTATGTTAAGCCTTTTCTTTTAAGAGTACATAAATTTGAGAGCCTAACTAAATTGAAGGTGTCCCTTTAAATAAAGTCATCTCCCTCTCTAGAAGTCATCACAAAGTGACCTCCTGGAAGTCCTGCCCTCACCTCTTGGGTTAAAGTGCCCATGATAGTGTCTAGGGTACAACAGAAGCATTCTCTGGCAGGGGCACAGCAGAAGGCATTTTGATGTGCTACATGCAAGCACAGCAGCCAACGGATCTCATCATTTCTAAATGTCAGACTTAGTATAATCCCTCTGACCCGTTCCAAAGCTTATAGGTCACAGAACATTTTATCTGGCAGTGCCTTTTATATATTTTTTCCCCCAGGTTTAAAGTGTTATCCATTTTCCCTTCCATCCCCCTCTTAAGGAGACCTGACTCTTTATATACCTCTGGTGAGTAAGGCGTCAAGGAATTCAAGCAAATGATAAAAAAATGTCTGTGGGGAAATAAATTTCTTTTGCTGAAATCAATCATAGGCTATTCACACATGCAGAAGGGAGGCCTGAAATACCCCTTATCTCACCACCTCACTCCACTCAGGCGTCCTGTGCAAACACTCTAAGGCCAGGGGCTTTCTCTTGCACTCTCCTTTCTCCCCCAGCTGAAGGGAAGGGAGCTTGAGATATGGGTACAGACTGGCCGCAGGGCACGATTAGCCTGCACTGACTGGCTGCTTGTCATAGGACTAGATAGTGCGGGGATGGGGCCATTGTCCTGTGCAGCTAGCTTGTGCATAGCAATCAGCACCTGGGAAGGAGAGGCGTCCTCTTCCCAGCAGATCAGAATAGACAGGGGAGCTGGGAGGATTCCCCTTTATTTTGAGTGTGATGCCCCTGACTTCTTGCTTTTCAAAAAACAATACTATTTTGTGAAAAGCACTTTTAAAAGCCACTTTAAAAATGGAGAGCAGTGACCGGGCCGACATGGTTCTTAATGGAATCTTTGGAACAAGAGGGTGGTGAGTGCTGGTGCAGTCCCTCCTGATGCTGTCTTGGGACTGTAAGTGGTAAACACACTGCTAAGTGAACAATGAGTGGGTCAAGCCCACCCAGGGCTAAGTTGGGGTGGTGGTGGGGGGAGCAGAATCTGTGATCTATGTCTGAAAACGCACCCATCTCGCTCTCAGTATGACTGAGTGACTATCAATTTTTTGGTTTTGTCTGTCTGTCTGTTTGTTTGTTTGTTTGTTTGTGGAGTAGCATCATTGCCCTCTGATGGGCGTGGGATGCCCAGCCTTGCTCATGGAGAGCTGCTGCTGGATTTGAACCACCAACCCAGTGGGCTGCAGTCCCACACTCAACCACTACGCCATCAGGGCTCAGCCCTTGGTGACTATCTAAATGTATTTTGTTGTTGTTTGCTTTGAGTGTTTATGCATACTTGCTAGGCAGGACAGGCAATCTTTTGGAGACAGAAACTGGTCCTATGGCTCCTGGGGGCATGAAAAAGAAGATGACCAAATGTGAGTGGGGAGCTAATAATGACAGGTATAGGGAAATAGCAAGAGATACAAAATGGATGACGAGGAAGGTGAACCTTTCCTGGTCATTTATGATCAATAGAGTTCAATCTGAGAGGAATTACTGACAGGGGAAGAATGGGTAAACATGATAGTGGGGCAGGAGGAAAAAGGAAAAAGAAGAAATGTATATATGTGGGTAAATATATGTGCTTGTTTATACATGTATATGTTTGCAAATGCAAAAAGGAAGCAGATGGACTTGGAGACTCTACTTAAATCTTAGCTCAGTATAAGACCAGGTAGTGCTAACAATGTGGCATTGTATGATGCTCACCTTCTTAACACAATCTCGGGAGACAAAATGGGTGCATTAGCAAGTGTGTGAAGAAAGCTGATGGTTCCCAGCTATTAAAAGATACAGTGTCTAAGGTCTTAAAGGATGGTTGTTAAGCAGTTAGCCATTCAGCAGAGAAGCAACAAAGTCCCATGGAAGAAGCACACCAGCCTGTGTGATCATGAGGTGTTGATGGAGAAGTATCAGAAGTTCAAAAAGCAAGCAACCAAATCCACATTAAGGGGTGTGGATATAGTGGAGACCCCAAACCCACCTGTAAGATATTTGGACAGTCCCTCTCAGAAAGTCCAAATGGAAAGGATGATAAATCCATGGTGTGGTACAGCGCATAACTGTTTCTAGCTCTTTAATATTTCCTCCCCTTATTATTATGGCTTTCATTTGGTTTATCTCATTAATCATGTGAGATCTATTTATGTTCATTTGTATCTTTAAGATAATTTGGTACATGAAAGCCAAGAACAGCAACTGGAGTGTGGTTCCCTGAGAGTACCAGAAGAGCTGGGGGGGAGACGGAACAGGGAGCTGACAGCATGAATGATTTCTAACTCCACTTAATGGGCTCAAACCATAGAATAGTGTGTGGATGGATTTATAATAGGTATTGGGGGGGTATTAGAGGGAGGAAAGATAAGGGTTCCTGGGAGGGTTCAAAAAGAAAGAAAATGCTTTGAAATGGATTGTGGTAGCTATCACACTGCTTGATACAATTGAACTATGGACTGCATGCTGTCTGTAAGAACTCCCAGTAAAATGATTAAACATTTTTTTATTTAAATCTATGGAGAACAGGTCTCCTCTGACACACAGAGAGTAGCCATGAGTCATAACTGACTCAACTGATAACTGATGTATTTCTGTAAGCAAGGTCCAATGAAAGAGTCCTGGAGCAGACTAAGGAGCCCTGAGTTAAGACTGCTAGCTTAAGGCTTCAGTTGGCATTTGAAAGCACCAGCCACTCTAAGGAAGACAGATGAGGCAATCTTCTTCCTGGAAAATTTACAGCCTCAGAAAACCTCTGGGGAGGCTCTATTCTGTGCCATCCAGTCACCGTGAGTCTAAATCAATTAGTGCAGTCTGTTTGGTTAGGAGGCCAGACTGCCTAGGGAAAGCCAGACCTACTCTTAAGTTTTCTGGGCTACTGGATCGAGTTCCCACAAACTCAGAATTTGAAGCAACAGAAATATATTGTCTCTGGAAGCTAGGAGTCTACAATCAAGGTGTGGGGAGCATTCTTCTTTTCAGGGGCCCTGAGGAAAACCTGTTTGCAGGCTTTCTCCTCGCTTCTGGGGGTTTCAGGCTCATCACAACAATCCTGACCTTCATCCTCACTGAGCCTCCTCATCCCTATGTCTTCTCTCACTCACTTAGAAAACCACTACCTGCCCTAATTCAGAACAATTGCAGCCCTAGACCCTGCATTTGATTAGATTTTCAGCAAAGGTCCCCTTTCCAAGGTCATATTCACGGAATGGTGGCCATTATTTAGAAGGGTCACCATTCAACTCACTATGGCTACCTCTTAGCTGTGTGACTTTGTCAAAATGTAGAGTCTGTCTCTGAGGTCCCAGAGGTCCCAATAGAAGTCTCAGGCAAAGAAAAAAAAAGTCTCAGGCAAGGAAATTATTGGGGTTAAATGAAATTTGCAATACAAGCATTTAACCTGATGATGAGCTCGGGATTAGAAATGTTGTCCATGTCCAGACCCAGGAATGTATAGTTGTAATGATCAAGAGTTGTCTCTAGGTCCCTATTTCTTACCCAAAGGTACACTTCTGAATTGAGCATGGTCACCTGGTGCCACTTGGTGCCTGTCTCTGAGGAACTCATGGTACTTTAGAGGTTGGCACTCCCATGATACCTCTGGGTAACAATACAAGAGACAGATGGGATCATCGAGGCAGAGTGGGGGACATTGGTGTTGACTCAAGTGGTTACATACAGGGTGGGTAATGAAAAGCATGCATCCTACATCAAAGAGCTGAATTCCCCCCTTAAATGATCAGACAGAGTCAGCCCAAAAAGAGTCCCAGAATGGGGATACAATTAGATGTGGGATATGAAAATGACTTTTCCAGCACATGGATCCCCCAGGAGCTTCATTTTCATCTAAACCGCACGCCAAAGGATGAAGTTGAGTTCAAGAGAATAAGCGCACCTCGAAGACGTGACTTACAAACCACAGCCTGCCATTATCTAGTCTGAAAAGGCAGCCTCCCCAAAGGAACAGGAGTTCCTGGAACTCAAGGGATAGTAAGGCCGATCACATTAAAATCGATCACCGCCATGTGTGAGTAGATATTTGAAGTTTATAAAGTAAACAGGAAAAGAACCGACCACAGTTCCTCTTAGCCCATGGACATAAAGCAAAGAAGACTTGGATTGCAAACAAAAAAAGCCACTACATTCAAGAAGAAAACTGCATGCTATCCTTTCTGTTTCTTACATCAACTGACTGAGGAATAGAAAAAAATTAACCACCAGCATACATGACTCAAAGAGCCAGAAATCATATCTCTGAGGCAGGAAAATGTGAGTGTTAAATACATTTCCTTATTGCTGATTCTGGAGACCTTGTGGCACAGCAGGAAATTTCTGGACTACTCACAATAGGCAGGCAGTTTGAATCTACCAGCTGCCCCCAGGGTAAGCTGGAACAATCTTGGAAACTTGAGCCTCTAGGGCTCAAGGACGTGCAGCACCAACAGGAGAATGAGCAGGAAAGTTAACAGCTTGCAAGGCAGGACATCTAAACATCATAAACTGAACAGCACTTGAAAACAAAGGCTCCTGCCATGGGTGGTGCTGGTCCAGGTTAGTCGAAGAGAGGCTTCTGTTCCATCATGCAGGTTAGCATGCTCTCCTGGACTTGGGTGTCACTCTGCACCCTGAGAAATTAAGCTCCGGGTCCACAGCGTGTAATTGCAAATCTGGATCCAAGCCTGCAGACCTCACTTGCAGGCAGTGACTCTAATCAACAGGCACCCTTTCCCAGCCCGGCTCACCCATGGGTGAGATTGGGAGCAGGTGGGGAGTCAGAATCTGACAGCACTTCCATTACTCTGCTCTTCCCAATCTCTGCCCGCTATTATATCACATCCTCTTCTAATTATCTCTCTCACTGTCTGAATGATCTTCCATTTATTTCAAAAGAGTATTTTTATTAACCTTCCATCCATTTAATAGCTTTTTAATCCCTAGCTCCTTACAGAGCCTTTTTGATTTGAATGCTAGCCTGCTTTCTGCTGAATTCTCTCCTTCCAGCCTCTCAACTGTCCCCAGAGGCTTCCAGCTTCACATTGACTGCACTTTACCCCTTTCCTGTTTCCGCAGACCTAGGGAATAGTTCACAAACAGAACATCGACACGAATCAAGGGTCGCTATTCAGAGTCCCGGCCTCGTCCTCTCTCTAGCATGCTTTGGGCTTCATATTTATTGAGCTTAGATGCAGAGCTTGCGGCCGGTAGAACGATGGCCCTAACAGCTTCAAGAACAATGGCCCTAACAGCTTCCAGAGCTGGTACCATTTTCTACCAATGAGGAGGCTCACCCTGGAGAGCATGCAGAGTCAGCACAAAGTCACACAGCGTGCAGAAGACTGCGTGGGGAATTAAAATATGATCTGACTTCCTTCAAATCCCATGATCTGTTTACTGGGTGCTGCTGCTTCTCAAGGCAGGGATGTGATGTCGCCAAAAGAGGGCAACAGAGAGGAGAGGCCCTACAGGAACAGGTCGGTTGCCATCAGGCGCTGCAGTGAGGAGAAGCCTTTGATCACTCTATTCAAAGAGGTTTTCTAGGATGAGATCACAATGTCAGAGTTCAGTCTAAGTCCCTAGGGGTGAGGTGTGTGGGAATTTAATCTTTGCTCTGGACTACCAAGCTGCTGGTGGGCTGAGTGCCGATCGGTTGACTCCCCTCAAGTCACTATTTACTTATTTCTTGAATGGCTCTCTGCACCAGACTATAAGTTGCTGTCATTGTTTTCCATCCAGAACAAAGCTCAGCCCAGAATTGGCACTTAATAAATATTCATTGCCCGAAAACAGACTTCCTTTCTGTCACTTCTCTTGCAAAGGTAATTATCTCAAACGTGCTCATTCGGCTGTTCGTTCCCGCATTGCACACCCCAGTCCACCATCAATCATCCATCATTATCATCATCCTCATTAAGAATGCCTCATCCCTCACAGAACGTTAGTAACAAAAGGAATTTTGTTATTAGCTACTCGTACATCTGGTGGAGTAGTTGGTTATAATAATGAAATATCAATAATCACCGCTGCATACCGAGAGCCTCTGATTACTTGCATAAGAACCCAGCAGGTATTATCTCATTTAACAACGATCGTCATGTTTTGTTTGTTTGTTTGTTTGTTTGTTTGGGTCCCCATTTTATAGATGCTAGAATGAAGGTTCAGAGAAAGTAAGCCACTTGCCTGGAGTCATACAGAGCAGACCCGACACTTCCACTAATGCTAATTGATAAAAGACCTCAATGCCCACAATTGGGTTGGCAGAATTGGAATAAAAATTGAAGTCCTTTATACTTCAGCTGCTACTCTTTCCAAGTCGTCCTTTTTAAATAATATAGCATGCTCCAAACCCAAGGGATAAAATGATCATTCGCTAAACCCAAAGGATAGAATTTCATACCGTCCCCCTGGACTCTGAGACCCAAGACACTTAGCCCCTCGCACTCTTCATCGTATGAGCACAGAAGCAAGTGCTGCTGAAGTTATTGGCTGCTGGGCTCCAGGCTGTGCTGGAAACCAGAGGCTTGGAGGGTGCTGAGGCAGAGAGCGTGAACACATGGCTGACCGTTTCAGCTGGCGAGCACATCGTGGCAGCTGCCGGCATTCCCAAGGAGGACCTGGAGGTCACAGCCCTCCTTTCAATTACATCATTCGGGGTCTGCCAGCTCCTTGTACCTCTGCAATGCAGACAGAAGGTGCCTGCTTGTGGACAGGTTTCAGAGGGCATCCACACCAGACTCTCCTCCCATCCTCTCCATGGTGAGTCCACAGAATGACAAGCCACAGGCATGCTGTCACCTCAATAGGGCCACCAGACAGGCTGCTGGCCAGCTGGTACAGACCTTGGTGCTTGGTGTTCCGGATCAGGCAATCTCTGAAAGTGATATAAATGCCTGCCCTGGGATGGGGGTGGGAGCTGGGGGGTCAGGGTGTGCTCTGGAAGAGAGAGAGGGTCAGCTCCTGGGACCTGACCTCCATTTCATAAGAAGCATCCCATTTCTTAGCTAGGCTGCCAATCCAACTACTGAGAAAGGAGCTAAAATGAGAGGGACTCTAAAAAGCACCCTCCATTTTCTCTCGTAGGAAAGTCTGTACAGCGTATAGGTAGACCCTGGCTTACAGTCCTCTCACTTACAGGCAATGCCTACTTTAAGGTGAGGTAAACTTGATCTCACTTTGAATGGAGGAATCAGCCCCTACTCACGACAGACAGATTCTTTATCACAACCAAGCTCCAACACCTTTTTCCAGCAAACCAATACCAGCACCAGACCCTCTGCCAGCAAGCTGATTCTGATTCATCTCAGACAAAGAACAGCCCCCTAGGGTTTTCAGGTCTGGAAATCTTTATGGGAAGCAGACGGCCACATCTTTCTCTCAAGTTGTGGCTATCTGGTGTGGCTCAAAGGTCAGGTGTTGAGCGCTTTATCCGCTGGGCCACCTTGCTCCAAACTCACTGCCAATGAGTCTACACCAACTTCTGATGCAGACAGAGTAGAATTATCTCTGTGGGTTTCCAAGACGTTAACTTTACTGGATCATAAAGCCCTGTCTTTCTTCTGAAGAGCAGCTGGTGGTTTCGAACTGCTGGTCTTGCAGTTAGAAGCCTATCACATATCCACTACATCACCAGAGCTCCCACTTCTTTCTTGCATGATGGAAGGCTAAATAAGAACTGTCTGCACCTGTTCCAAATGATCTCCAAATTCAACCTAAGACAGGCATAAGGGGAGGAAAATGTCATGCATAACCCAGGGTCTTCCTCTAGTCCCCCCAAAGAAAAAAGCTTTTGACATTGAGTCAATGTCAACTCATAGCCTGATCTAAATAACTTTTGTGTGTATGCACACACGAAAACGCTGGTGATTATTGATTGAACATTGTCTTCCCAGGACAGCCATAATAATGTATCACCAAATGGTAGTTTAATTCGACAGCACTTTCTTCTCTCACAGGTCTGGATGGTAGACAGCTGAAGTCACAGCATTGGGAAAGCCCTGCTATCTCTGGTGGCTCTGAGGGAAGGTCCTTCTTTGACACTTCTAGATTCCAGGGTCTCACCTGTTCCTTAGTTTATGGCAGTGTCACACCTGTCCCTGCCTCTCAGCCATGTTCACCTTCTGTATTTTTGTGCAACTCTCCTATACTCCTCTCTTCTTTTATAAAGACATCTTGGACCAAAGCTCACAGTACCCTCTCATAGTGATCCCTGGGCCAGCACAGTAGTTAAAGTATTGGGGTGCCAACCAGAAGAATCCATCAGTCACCATGAGGAAGAAGAAAATGTGACAGTCTGCTTTCATGAAGATTGAAAGCTTTGGAAACCCTACGGACAGTGCTACTGTGAGCTAGAGGGTCATTACGAATCAGACTTGACCCAACAGCAGTGGGATGGGCTGAGCTTGAGTGCTCTGTCCTGCTACCTCAGCTGGCTGCACCTGCAAAGACTGGCATCTTTCCGATGAAGATCATACAGGCAGTCAAGGTTAAGGCTTGAACCTATCTTCTTGGGAGACTCAAATTAATACAGATGTGCCTTTATGGTCTGCTCAATCTTCTCTCTCCTCCTCTCACTTACAATGACTTCCTTGAGGCTGTATGAGACAAAAAATTTTGAATGAAAGGCAAGATTTTGTGGCTGAATAGTTCCATTGTCTGGCAAGGGTGAAGTATATTACTCCATATGCCTCTTCAAGCTCTTCTCCTTGTAACTCTCACCAAATAATTACCCCCTTCCCCGAATTCCAAATTCACTGCCATCAAGTCAATTCTGACTCACAACCCCTATAAAGCTGTGTCAAACTACCCCTCTGGGCTTCTGAGAATATATCTCTTTAACAGAGTAGAAAGGCTCATCAATCCCTTCAAAGTGACTAGTGGTTTCAAACTGCTAACCTTGAGACTGGCAGCCCAGTGCGTACCCCACCATAAAACTAGGGCTTCTTAAAAAAATGTGTAGTCCTTGTTGCTCACCAAGTAGTTGGATATCTTATCAATCAGGTAAATCGATCATATAAAGCTTGCTGGAGCCCTTGTGCAGGCGGGATCATGTATATAGAGGGTATGGTAGGCGAACATGGGAATAGGTCCATTTTGTCCTCTTGTTAGACGTTCCATGCATTGTGCTGCAAATGGAAATGAAAAGTTCACCACCATTAAGAAAGAAAAGCCAAGAGTGGATCATGCCCTTTAAACCTGAGTTCCTGTGCTTGCAAGTCCTTTGATCGAAGAGTGCTGTGACATTAGAAATGGGAGGGAAACAAGAAGCCATGGCAGAGACATGTAAGAACAGAGACCACAGATCCAAGGTAGTGGATTTTTCAGCTCAGGGAGCAATAAAGCTAAGTTCTCTTAATCAGGAGGCTTGCTGGCAGAGTGGAGTCCCTCGGGGTACTTTTTGTGGGGAGCTAGAGATGAAAGGCAAGACCTGTGATGATTTTGATACATTAGACTACTAACCATACGGCCAGCAGATAAGTGCCCTCAGATTGACGCTTACTAGTTGATTGAGAAGACTCAAGGCTCAAAATTGGCTAGAGCTGAAAGAGCATGTTACCAATTGCCAAAGCAGAACACAAGCTTCATTTTAAAAGCTGTGAGCTACAGAGAGTCCTGCCTGTGGATGTGGCTGAGGAGAGGCTTTACCTACCCCCCAAAATTATATGCTGAATAGTTCCTGATTTTTAATGGCAACCTGTTACTGCCCTAGTAAATCCCACAATTAGAAATATTGACTCTGATTTCTGTGTGGCCATTGTAATAGAGTATCAAGCCAGCAGAATATTGTGGGAGGGATGGTTGATGCTAGAATAGGTAGATTCTAGAATTGGACACATTTGACTTCTGCCTCATAGGAATCAGGCTTAGGTTATGGATGCTAGCACTCTTGATCCTACTCCCCACCCTTGAAGAATTGGAGGAAGTTAGACTCCCCCATCATGTCATTTTCATATTGGGTGAAGACATGCCACAGTGTACCTGAGAAAAACTGAAGTCCTTTCTTCATCCCCTTTGGAGTTTAATTCTTTGGTGTCACTTTTGAAAAGCTATAAGAGGCAGCCATCATACACTAACATGCTGAGCTTTTCCAACCAGACAGATCATATGTTCTGTTGAGCTATATACCTTGCTTCTCCTCCACCCCCTTTTCATTCTTTATTTCTTTTAGAGACAAGGAGAATATATATATATGTATATATATACATATGGTAAAGTATATTCATGGAAAAGCATATCCCCAAATAATTTTTAAACTTCAAATAAAAAATATTCTCAAAAGGCAAGCAAACCCCACTGCCACCGAATTGGTGCCAACTAATGACATGACCATATAGAACAGAGGAGACCTGCCCTTGTGAGTTTGCATGGCTATTATCCTCTAGGAGTAGAACTCTAAACACGAAAGAACCTGCACCCTTGCATTCATTTCTACACATACAATTAATAGCACTGGTTCCATTCCTCACACTGTCTCACCAACTTCCCTATCTCTGGCCATATTGTTTTATCATCACTGATTTAGACTCACTACCCACTACACTTGTACCTAAGGTGTAGGGGGCCTTAAGTTGAGGAAGAGTTGGTTTTGCTATTCTGTGGGGCCTAACATGCATTAAGGGCCTAAACAGGAACAAAGAATCCTAAGACCGCCGAGAAAAAGAGGGAGAAGTGAAGCTCCTAATCTAAGGTCCCTGCCTGGAGAGGCATCCGAGGACCAGGGCCAAGACCATGAGACAGAGCTGGCAGAGGGCAAGGGATTGGTATGGGTGCAAAGCCACGGACCAGAGAGAGACGCTTCAGCTGCTCCATTTAACACCAAAGAGGGGCTGTGGACAAAAGAACTGTGTTCTTAATGTTTCTGATCTTAACTTCCCTTACAAGCCTCCATCGTGATGAGTAGTAGCTATGAGTTTTGTTCAACAGATGATGGAACCCAGCAGAGAAATGCACTACCATTGGGTTGATCATAGAATAAAATGAAGACATGAAAGGGTGGAGGCATGTATGCTCTCGGTCTCACTTCATAGGAACCAGAGGTTGGATTCTCTTTCACCATTCTGGAGTCTGAATTGCTCAGCTGTGGCCTCCACACCACTTCCTCACACACCTTAGAAGGTGTGGCAGTCACTGAATCTGGTATCAGTTTGAGGATTAAAGCGTAAGGGTGGCATCTACCCTATCAATCTGGAGTTAGCCAATGAGATCTCCGTGAGGGCATGGCCTTCTCCTGAGAATTCTAGGAAATATGGTCATTTCTTCTTGGAGGAAGAGACACTATATGCCTCAGTTCACTTCCTTAGAGACTTTCTGCTGACCACATTCCCTGGGAGACCTAACAGCAGAGACGACACATGGCAGCAGGCTGATAGACCCTGAGCCCTGAGACTGTAGGAACCACAGGAGATCCCTGCCAGCACTGATATGCTTCTAGCACCACTGGAGACACAGACTCTGCACCCACTGGCCTGTGATTTGTCCTGGTGTCATGGCATATGCTTTATGAATCTGAAGAGGATTTAATAGATTGGTATCGGATATATGGGCTAATAGCGGACTTATGACCTTGGACAGCACTGGGTTGCGATGTTTTCTCAATGTTCAATTGCTCTTGTGTATAAACCTCGTGCTTATACACATATGAGTGTCTATGGATTTGTTTCTCTCGTCTACCAGGACTAACACGGAAGGCACCCTACAGGGTGAACATTCTTTAATTGTTTAGCTGGATGATAATCTAGAGATGACCCTGGGGGACAATGTTTGCTCATGGTTTGAAGATTTTCTCAAAGCAGTAGCAGATTTCATGGGAATTCTCAATACATCCAGAATATGGCCTGCCTTTCAACCTACTGTGGGTGAAGGTTTTCCAAGTGGTTTCTCACGCCATGACGAGTAATCCATGTTTTAGCTTGTAACAGCTGAGCCTTTGGCACCCGCTGTATCTGTGAAGTAAATGCTCTCTATTTTACACCTTCTTTTGATAGTGTCCCTATTTTAAACCCCACATTTTATATTAATTAGGATATCTGGCAAGAGCAAAAGTTAACAGGTGGGTTAAACAAAATATTACTTCCTTTTTTATTTTTTGAAAAATCTACATGTTCTCTGTACTTTAAGAGAACCAGGCTCTTTCTGCCTACTTGCTTCACTTTCTTCAGGAGTGGCTCTCCTCTGGTGGTCTAAGGCTGCTGCTCCAGCTACCGCTTTTTCCCAGCCATCAGAAAGAGGAAACAAAATGGAGAGGATGGGTCCCTAGTTTGAGACAATAGTAGAAAAGTAAGCATGTGCTCATTCACCTTTAGCCTCAAATTGGTCATAGACCTTCCTCTCATTTTGAGATTGGGTAGAGAAGTGGTTTTCAAGGGTAACCAATTGGTAATAGTAGCAAAATGACAGTTATGAAGTAGGAAGAAAACTAGTTTTTCAGTTGAGGGGGTCACCACAGATTTGTGTAAAAGGGTCACTACATTAGGAAGGGTGGGAACCACTCAGCTAGAGGATTAGGAAGGATTCTTGTTGATGCCTTGGTTAAGGTCTCAGGCACTAACTGAAAGTCTGGGTTTGCAAACCCTTCAGCAGTTTGGCAGGAGAAATACGGGTGACACTAATGTGAAGATGCCAGCCTGGAGAACCTGTGGGGACCAGTGTCTGCTGTCACACGGGGTCGCTATGGGTCAAAATCCACTCTGTGGCACCTAACAATGGGAAACAAGACTTTCTAGCTAGGTTCAGTACAAGAAGAGAAATGATACTAGGGACAGACCAATCTCTTTTCAAGACCTATTGCCTCTAAAACTGGATAAAGGTAAAGAAGCTTGGATTCAGTGATCTGGAAGCTGAGAAACCAAGAAGATCAAGAGGGAGTTGGTGATGGCATTGTTTCCTCTCCAGGAGAGTGAACTTGAAATAAGTCACACTCCACACACAGAGAGCTCTGAAGACACGACCAAAGGAAGATGTCTTAGAAATGCTTTGAGACACCACCACTAACGGATCTTGATATCAGAAGGGTCAATGCTGGGTCTGTGGCAGGCTGAAGGTACAGTCTGTGTGTTAAACAAAAAGACAGGGGGTGTGGTGTATTGGGTTTCAATAAAAGGGAGCATATCTTTATCAGGGTTGACAGAGATCATTAAAAAGTGAAAGCAGGAACCGATATATTGATGATGTCTCTAGAATTTGGCCTTACAACCATGAGCTATGTTCAACAGAGTATGTTTTTGCCTGTTTCATGCAGTGAAATCCAATCTCATATAAGTTTTTATTGGTTCCAAGTGATAGATAAGCCTCCTAAAGTATGGTCTAAATCAATATTCTATTCCCCAAGTTAACTGAAACTGCAGGTTTGGTTAATGAACAGATATAGATGCAACTCTATAAATACACAGCCATAAGAAATACTTTTTTAAAATGGGGGAGGAGATATTCAGAACAGAACTTTACATTGCAGGATCCACTTGATTGGATTTCTAATGCTGAAATAAATAATGTATGAGCACATCCCACATTTCCTAGTGAAACAGGGTATATTGCCTATTGTCGGACTGACTTTATGAGCTAGCATAAAAAACTGGAGAGCTGAGGCTATTTTTTAAATTTTAAATTATTCAAATAATAATAATAAATAACATTTATTGATAACTAACATGTGTCAGCTTATGTGTATATATAATGTTTTACCATTCTATTAATCTTAGGCATCTTAGTAGTGAGACAGTGAGGTACTCTTAGCACTTATAATCAGAAATTTAAAGAGAGACACGGAGAGAGAGGATACACTTCCATGATCCCAAGTCTACCTTACAAATCTGACTAGATCAGAGCATATACACTGGTACAGATAAGAGCTGGAAACACAGGGAATCCAGGACAGATAAACTGCTCAGGACCAACAATGAGAGTCGTGATGCTAGGAGGGGAAGGGGAAGGTGAGGGAGAAAGGGAAATTGGCCACCATGATCTACATATAACCCCCTCCCTAGGGGAGAGACAACAGAAAAATACATGGAGGGAGGCATCAGATAATGTAAGACATGAAAAAATAAAAATAATGTATAAATTGTCAAGGGGGAGGGAGGAAGGAAGGGAAAAAATGAGTAGCTGATACCAAGGGGTCAAGTAGAAGGAAAATGTTTTGAGAATGATGATAGCAACAAATGTACAAATATGCTTGACACATGGATGGATGTATGAATTGTGCTAAGAGTTGCACGGGTCCCCAATAAGATGATTTTTTTAAAAAAAGAAAGAAAGTTGATGGTGCCCACCTATCAAAGATATGGCATTTGGGATATCAAAGGCTTGAAGATAGACAAGCAACCATATAGCTGAAAAGCAATAAAATTCACATGAAAGAAGCATGCATGCCTATGCGATCATGAGGTGTTAATGGGATCACACATCAAAGACCCAGAACAACAACAACAACAACAACAACAACAATATATCAATGTGAATGACAGGGAGTGTAGAGTGGAGATCCAAAGCACATCTGTAGGCAACTGGGCATCCCCTAACAGAAGGGTCACGAGAGAGATGAGCAAGCCATGGTGCAGTAGAACACCAATGAAACATAAAACTTTCCTCTTGTTCTTTAATACTTCTTCCCTATCATGACCCCAATTCTCCCTTACAAATCCAGCTAGACCAGAGCATGTACATGGATACAGATAAGACCTAGAAACACTCTGAATACAGGACATAGAAACCCATCAGGACTTATTATGAGAGTAGGGATACCAGGAGGGGAAGGGGAAGATAAGGGGTGGGGAGAGGGAGGGAGAACTGGTCACAATGATCTACATAAAAAACCCTCCCAGGGGAACAGACAACATTGGGTGAAGGGTCAATGAGTCAATGTAAGGGTCTTACATGAGTTGATGTAAGAATAGAAAAATAATTTATAAATTATCAAGGGTTCAGGAGGGAGGGAATTTGGAGGAAGGAGGGAAACAAATGGAGAGCTATTACCAAGGGCTCAAGTGGAAAGAGAATGTTTTGAAAAGGATGATGGCAATGAATGTGCTTGATGCAATGGATGGATGAATAAATTGTGATGAGAGCTGAATAAGTCCCCAATAAAATGACTAATGATAACAACAACAAAATACTATGGTGTGAAGTTCTATTCTGCAAAGGTGGGCTTGATATGAGTTAAAACCAACTCCATGGCAACTAGTGTCCATTTAGGTTTTGGTTATTTACTGAAGAAGTGTGCTAAGATTTGTTCATATCCATCATGACCATGTTTGTGTCTGGATTCTTTTGCCCATTTAAAGTTTGGGCATGATTCACTAGCTTAAGTTATAGGACACAAAGGCAATGGTATGTCTCCTACCAACAGTTATTCAGTGCTTCTCTTATTTTCCTAGGGACATATCAGATCACTTCATTCTTAAAGACAAAGTTAGGATGGGAACTTGTTCATAGTCCATGGACTGCTGCTATCTATCCCTTGTATCTGACAACCACTCCTCTGTTGTTAGTAATACTGTTGGCTTGCGTGATATTGTGATGCTGGAAATGATGCCACTGGCGTTTCAAACGACCAGTGAGGTAATCGTGGTAGGCAGGTTTCAGAAAAACTCTTAGATAACAGACTAAGAAGAAAGACCTGGCAGTCTACTTCTGAAAATGAGTCATGAGAACCTTATGGACCATAAGAGCATTTTCTACCTCCCTTGCTTTGGCCATGTTTTCAGGAGGAAGCCAAGGCTGGAAGGGGACATGAAGTTTGGGGAAGTAATGGGGTCAGTGAGTAAAGAAAACCTGGGCAAAAGAAAAGAGTGTGAAAGCTGCACCAATTGGCTCAAACATGGTAGTGAAGAATTGGGTCACATTTCACTGGGTTCTATGCATAAAGCTGTTTTGAATTGAAGTTGAGGTTATCAAACTATTCTCAGTACTTTCATCACATTTGTTGGGGTAAATAAACCTGATGAGAGAGTGAACATATATGAAGCTTTGTTCTACTCTTTAGTAGCTGTGAGAACTTGGACAAGCTGGTGTGCTTCTGCTATGTGGGCTTTGTTGTTTCTCCGATGGCCGCTTCAAGTCTTTAAGATCTTAGACACTACATCTTTTGATAGTCGGGCACCATCAACTTTCTTCACCACATTTCCTTATGCACCCACTTTGTCCTCAGAGATCACGTCAGGAAGGTGAGCATCATGGAATGCCAGTTTAATAAAACAAAGTGTTCTTGCATTGAGTACTTGAGAAAAGGTCCAATGTCCATCTGCTACCTTAATAATAAACACATAAATATATGCACATAAATCTATTTCCCCATTGTCATATAAATATATTTACATATGTACATGCCTGTATTTAGACCTCTGTAAATGTCCTTTGCCTCCTGGTTCTTTCCTCTGTTTCCTTTTACTTTCCTCTTGTCCCTTTATCATGTTCAGCCTTCATTTGGGTTTCAGTACTTTCTCTCAGTTACATTGTGCTTGATCAAGCCCTACCAGACCTCCTACACCACCCCTTTGCCATTGATTTGGGATCAATCGTTGTTCGTTCCCTTGTCCCTGGATCTGTTAACACTTGCTTCCTTACCCCTGCCTTCCCCTCTTCCATGTCCCCCAGGAACTGTGGATCCCCTTGTTTTCTCCTCCAGATTATTTATTCCACCTATGTTATCTAAAAAGATTGACAGAGATGCACATGATGGCATGTTTGGCCATGATTTTGAGAAGCAGATGACTGGACCTTTTTTTTTTTTTCCTATGGTTGTAGAAACAGGTAAATACAGTAAGATTCAAATGAGGTACAAATGTTAAGCCTGAAGACTTCTCCTGAATGGTGCATCTGAAGGCAAAGGGAGCCCATCGACTGGTAGAAATCAGTAGGTCGGGCTTGTAGCCACAAAGTGAAATGAAACCAAGGCCAGTGGATCAGAGGGTAGGTCAGATGTCAGGTAAGTCATGTCTCCCAAGATCGAGACGATAAGATAGACTGTTGGCTGAAGCCCACAGATCCAGAGCCTGTCAAAACAGATTCAGGATCTCAAAACAGCAGGAAAAAAAATGAAGCAGCTCTACACAGTGTCCAAATACATATCAAATAGGCCATACACCTGAGGAAACAATCATCAGGGTTGTAATCAGAGTAAGGATTATTGCCTCATCCTCATCTCCCCACCACCGCTTGTCTGCGATAGCAGATACCATGGTGCAGTTGGTTACATTGTGTTACGTCACGTCCTGCTGAGGTTTCAACTGCCAAACCACTGAGAATTCTTGTCCGGCCAAGTTGACACAAAACCAAACTACCCTATGGTCCACAAATTCTAACTCAGACTCTGACACGCTTCTCACTAAGCAGTTTCAAGGTGAGTCAAAAAGTTGAACCCAAGGAAGTAATAGCAACAACAATATGGGAGGAGATGTTTTCAAAGGTATTTGCTGAATGAAATAACAGTCAGATTTTGAATCTGGTTATGAAGAAAATGGTGGGAAATTAAGGGGAACAAAGCTGATGATTGAGGGTAGAGAAGGTCTCACCCAGTGGTTGTTTAGGTAACTTTCAGAGGCCAAAACAGGCTTTCAGAAGGACAGGCTGGAATTTCAGGATTGAGAGGGTCACTAGCACGGGGACAGTAAGTGAAATGGTTAGTAGTAGATATATTTTTAAGGACAGGGGTAAGGAACAGAGTGAATTTCTTCATTTCTTGGCTCCACCAGTCAGCACTCTGTTTAGTATAGGGTTAAATTCATAGTCCTCATCAACAGCAGCTCCATTAGATCAAAGACCAAGCTAATTTGCTAACACTATTAAATACATAAAGCCATCAGAAGTAATTTAATGCTTATCAGATATGCTTACTCCCTAATAAACCCTCACCTACCCCTTATTTCTGCCTAATGAGCAAAATGGATTCAGAAAATGAATCTGTAATGAAGAATCCTTCCATTTATTTCCATGAAAGGATAAGAAGGGGGCTCAGACTGAAAAGTGGATTGGCATTTAAGGGGCATTTAGCTGCTTCATTGATTTCTATTTCATTTTGGAGCCTGTGACGCACGGCTGAGGTTTGTCAACCTTTCGTTAGCCTGGGTAATTCATCATAGTTAAATATCACATATTTAAGCTACAAATGCATTCCGACCATTTAGCACGCACTGAGTTGCCTTTAATTTTACAAAGAAAATCACTAAATCCTAGTCGGTTTATTCATCCACGGAAACCATACAAAAGGAAAGACCACATCTGCCCAGAGGGCATCCACCAGTGGTCCAAAGCTGTAATCCTTCTGACCTCCTTTCCCTCCGGGCATTAAAGCCAGGTCTCAGCTCTGAAGAATCTCGGCCTTGCCCCACTCTGTTGAGATTTTGATGTCCTTGGTAAAGAATTGTGTAGCTGAAAGGAAGGAGGCAATCACCTGGTCCAAATTCCAAGTCCCACACTCCGGCCTTGCGAGATGCAAAATATGGCATCCTTGTATCGGAGTCGAGGAGCCTTGGTGGTGTTATGCTCACATGTTGGGCTACTGACTGAAAGGTCGGCAGCTTGAAACCACCAGCTGCTGTGAGATAGAAAGATGGAGCTCTCTACTACAATAAAGAGTTAAAGTCTCAGAAACCCACAGGAGAAGGGGGGTTGTCAGGTGGGGGAAGGTCTGCCCAGTCCTATGGGGTTACTATGAGTCCACATGGCTTCCATAGCAGTGAGTAAATAGGAGACCACGAAAATCTACTGTTGACTCTTGAGCTTCCTGAGGTCACTCCCTAACGGAGTTTATGGATAGAAATGGCTCAAGTCCCTATTTTTCAGTGGGCAGTGTTCCATGAATTCATAGAGAATCTACTGGTCTCTTGGGAGCCCTTGTTCTGCATTTCTTTTCAGTAAGTTTTACTTAAATCATTAATTCCACTTCAATTCTCCCTTCTTTAGATGCTCTCTAATCTGTACATCTAACAACTTATCATCCATGGCTGCTTCCCTCTCATTACCAAGGAACCATTAGATAGAGATAGACAGATAGAGATATATCGACTCACCAGATACATATCAGGTTAAATTGATAAGGCACTAGACATTGTGCTAGTCAGAAGGTATACAGGGGCAAGTCACACTGCCATGATCTCTGCCCCATGGAATGTTCCAGCCAGATGGCAAGAGAGAGCTATGAAGAAAATATAAACCAATGGTTATCGAGTCTGTCCCAACATAGGTTGGTAAGCATTGGACAGCTCATCTCAAGGTGAGTGGTTCAAGCCCACCAGTCCCTCTTGAGGAAACATATGAGGATGTCTGGGTCTGTAAAGATCTACAGTCTTGGGAACCCTATATAAGAGTCCTAGCGGCATGACGGTAACACAGTGGGCTGCAACCACAAAGATCAGCAGTTGGAAACCTCCAGATGTTTCTCAGCATAAAAATGAGGCTTCCTCCTCCTATAAAGAGTTACAGCTTCTGAATCCAAAAGAGGAAGTTTGATGCTGTCCCATAGGCATGCACTGAATCAGAATCTCCCCAATGGCAGTGAGTTTTAAACAGTCAATTCTGACGTCATGGCAATGGGTTATGTGGTCACAGTAGAACTGTGCCCCATGGCATTTTCAGTGACTGCTTTTTTCACAAGCAAATAACCAAGTCTTTGCTCCAAAGCACCCCTTGGTGGACTTTAATTTCCCTATGACCTTTTGGTCAGCAGTGGACCAGGCTAACCATTATCACTATTCAGTAACTCCATGGAGTAAGTGAACACAGAAAACAATGTCAATAGGAAAGTGAAGAACTGGAAAGTGGTTCAAATGCCTAGAGAGAGTAGGCAGGAAGATAAGGGTGTGAGGTGTGCTGATTTTATTTATTTTTATGATCCATCTATAAACTTAGAGGAATATAAATGATAATGGGTGGGACACAGTGAAACATCTGTGTCACTGACTTGTTACTTGATATTTGAATTATCTGAGAATTATGATATTGATATCCCTTCATAAACTACTGAAAGTGAACTCTTACATACCACCACTCAGAGGTTCCTTGGCCACTATACTTCTTGCATTACATTGTTAGTGGACCCTTTTCCTGTCAACCTTATTTAGTGCTTTCATTTTCTCTCTTCAAACAATCTCCATCACACAGTTCATCCTATTCATATTCTATTTCCTTTATCAATGACCTACCTTAGAATTTCTTCTTTCAATATGTATACTGGTATATTGAATATATACATATATATTTCAATATAGATAGATGATAGAATGATAGATGTTAGATAGATACCATAAATACTTGAGTATAAGCTAACTCAAATATCAGTCAAAGCACTAAATTTTACCACAAAAATTGCATTAAAATGTGCTGAAAAACTCTGCTTATACACAAGTATATACAGTAGATAAATGATAGCGTGATAGATATTAGATGATGATGATGATAGATAGATAGATAGATAGATAGATAGATAGATAGATAGATAGAAAGATTTAACTCCTTTATCTTCTCTTTCCAAGTCCAGGGAGTGGTAATTAGATTCAACTTTCACTTTCATGGAGACCCAACCAGATTCTTTTCCTAAATAAAGATCCATTTTGACAGAGATTGTGTATCCTACATGGCTTATCAATTATTTGAAAGCCGAGTGATGTCCCATAAGAAACTACAAATGGGTTTGGTCCTCCCTCCTCCCCTTACCCTACTTCTTGGACCAACTGTTAAGGTACAGAAGCTTTCTCTTTTATACTCACCATACTGTTTCTACTTACCTCAGGGGGCTCATGCCCCTGATTGACTAACTTCTCTTAGCATAATTTCCTCCAGTTCTTCCCACGCAGAGATGTGTTTCATGTGTTCATCTGAGCTTTTGAGTGAGGCATAGTACTCCATTGTGTGTATGTGCCAGAGTTTGCTAATCCATTCATCTACTGATGGAAATTTAGCTTGCTTCCACGTCTTTGCGATTATGAATTGTGCTGCAATAAACATTGGCGTGCATACCGCTGGCTGTGGTTTATTTCTTGCCTCTTCTGGGTATAAACCCAATAGTGGTATAGCTG